>PVKS010019663.1:0-38030 GCA_004027875.1 Aplodontia rufa
AAAAAAAAAAAAAGAGTGAGTAAGAGTAAGAGGGCTGGAGCAGTGGCTCAGTGGTTATGGCACCTGCCTGGCATGCATGAATATGCGAGTTCAAACCCCAGCACCATGTACTAGGAGCAACGAAAGTCTCAGAACAACGAGAGCCACATGAAAGACTAAATAAAATTGATTCTCTTTTCCTCCCTCTTTCTCTCACTGTCCCTCTCTCTTAAAAAAAAAAAAAAAGAAAAGAAAAAAGAAGTATAACTCTTAAAAAGAGAGGGGGGAAAGAGATTGAGAAAGACAGAATCAATTTTATTCATTCATCTTTGTTTCTTTGACAATTAGCTGTGTATGTGGTGCTGGGGTTTGAACCTGGGTCCTTGCACACACCAGGCAAGTGCTCCAAATGCTGAACCACCGCTCCAGCCCCTCCTTACTCTGCTTGAGGTCAAAATGTGGCCTTTTTTTTTTGAGAGGAGTGAGAGAGAAAGAGAGAATTTTATTTATGTTTCCATCTGGCCTTTGATACTTCATTGTGTACATGATGCTGGGTTTTGAACCTGCATCCTCGCGCATGCCAGGCAAGCACCAGTCCTGTTTTGTTTTTTGTTTTTTTTTTTTTTTTTAAAGATAAAGGGACAGTGAGAGAAAGAGAGAGAAAGAATCAATTTTATTTAGTTTTTCATGGACCTTTGTTGCTCGGACACTTCAGTGTGTACATGGTGCTGGGGTTTCAACTTGCATACTCACGCACGCAAGGCAAGCGCTGTTAACTGCTGAGCCAACACTCTAGCCCACCCCCCTTTGTTTTTAAAGAGAGGGACAGTGGGAGAGAAGAGAGAATTGGTTTTATTAAGTTTTCATGCAGTTTTCCTTGCTCCTAATCTTCACTGTGTATATGGTGCTGGGGTACAAACCTGGGTCCTTGCACATGCCAGGCAAGCACCACAACTACAGAGCCACCATTCCAGCACCCAGAATGTTGTTCTCTAAAATGAAAACTGGGTCATGACACTCCCTGGCTCAAAACTGGTGAGTAGTTTCCCATTGCCTTTATGCTACAAAATCCTGCCTGATCTGGGCCTGCATACCTACACAGCTTTATTCCAGGACACTCTCCCCATGCACCACAGACAGCCCCATCCTGCAGAGCACGTAGCAGATAATAAACACCCAACCCATTTGCTAAATGAATGATGATATTAGTTTAACATTAGTTTTGGGGGCTGGAGCGGTGGCTCAGCGGTTTCGGCGCTTGCCTGGCAAGCGCGAGGACCCGGGTTCAAACCCCAGCACCACGTACACAACTGAGTGTTAGAGCAACTAAGGCCATGTGAAAAACTAAATAAAGTTGTTTCTCCCTTTCTCTGTCTCTCTCACTGTCCCTCTTTCTTTAAAAAAACAAACAAACAAAAAAAAAAACATTAGTTTTGGGCTATGGACCAAATGGGCAAAAGCCGTTAGGCCCTCCCCACAGAGCTGATGTGCTACCCAAGACTGAAACACTAACTGAGAATGATTGTGGCAGTGTCCTGGACCACAAAGAAGAGGCAGAAACAGATAACTATCACCTGCCTTGCCATCTGGCAGCTGGGCTGCAGAGGGAGGAGCCTAAGGCTGAATACTGACCTCCTCAGCATTCTCCAAGTCATCTAGCCCTTCATCCTCCTCCACATCATCAAAGTCATCCCCATCAAAACTGCACAAGGAAAAGAGATCAGTTAGTCAGAGTCTCATTTATCAGAATCAGAATATCTACTTAATGATCAAATCAAACTTTTGTTCTATTTCATGTCAATATTAATTCGTGTCCCCCAAATTTTGCTAAGGCTCATTCATCATCACTGTTTCCCTCTCTGCTGAATTACTTCCATCAGCACTTAAACATGCAATTATTTCCCCATTGTAAAAAAAAAGAAAAACAAACTTGCTTGGGACTGGGGAGTATAGCTCAGTGATGGTGTGTGTATAGCATGCACAGGGCTCTGGATTCCATCTCCATTTAAAAACAAAACACCTCCCCCCCCAGCTCTCAATAGTCCTAATCCCATGCTCCCTTCTGAAGCAAAATCTGTGACATAGCTGGCCAACTTCACTGTCCCTAACTTCTGTCTCCCCTTTCTGTCATAATCTCACTCCTAGCAGGGCTTAGTGGTGCACACCTATAATCCCAGAGATTTGGGAGAATGAAGCAGGAGGGTCACAAGTTCAAGGCCAGCCTCAGCAACTCAGCAAGATGCTCAGCAAGTCAGTGAGACTCTCTCAAAATAAAAGGGCTGAGGATATAGCTCAGTGATGGAGAGCCCCCACTATGGCTGGGGGGCACCTCACTCCTCTAAGACTTCAATCCCAAGCTCCATCAAAACCACTCTTCAAATTCGCTAATAGCCTTCAGTTGCTGAATCCAATGGGCAATTTTCACTCCCATTCAATCTGATCTGTCAGCTGACACACTAGGCCCCTCCCTCCTGCATCACACATTCTTCTCTCTAGACTAATGAGACACCTCACCGATCTTGGTGGTCTTCCCCCCTGGAGGCTCCTTTTCAGCCTTTGCTGGTTTCTCCAGCTTCCCCCAGAACTCTCAAGGCTGAAAGGCTTGTCACAGGTCATCTCTTCTCTCCTGGCACCCATGCCCCTGGAAATCCCTCTTGTTTGTTAGTTTTTGACTAATATGCTGATTACACCCTTTTTCTATTTATTTATTTATTATTTATTACTTATTTTATTATTATTTATTATTTACTTTTTTATTTTTATTTGTTTATTTACCAGTGATTGAACCCAGGGCGCTTAACCATTGAGCCGTATTCCCAGCCCATTTTTTTATACTTTATTTTGAGATAGGGGCCTCGCTAAGCTGCTGAGGCTGGCCTTTGAACCTGTGATCCTCCTGTCTCAGCCTCCCAAGTCACCCACATTTTTATCTTCAGAACAGATCAGGAAATCCTTCTGGCTCTACCTTTTAAACTCAGTTATTTAAACCCACTTTTCACCCCTCCTCCGCTACATCACCCTGTCCAGGCCGTACAGACCGTCTCTGGACGACTCCTTACTTCCTACTTCCACAACTAGGACCCGGCAGGGTCCGCTGAGGAGCCCGTCCCTCTTCCCGAAAGCGAGCGCTGGGGCGCAGGGACGCGCGATTCATCTCAACGCAACAACCCCACGCACGACACAGCCCGGCTCGGCGGAAAGACGCCTTTCCAACTGACCCACTCGGCCCTCGAGCCTGCCTTTCTGCGCCCAGCCTCCGGCCCGGCGTAAGCTCCTCGCGCCGGCCCCTGGACGCCCCCGGTGCGGACACCGCTCGATGCCAGGTTCCCCAGCCGCCGGCGTTCAGGCCCCGCCCCACCCGTCCCTTCCGAGGATCCAGCAAAGCCCACTCCGCTCCCGCACTCACTTGTCCTCGTTGTCTGACATGACGCCCTTAGCTTCTGCGACCGGGCTTAGGCCCCCGCACACGCGCGCGGACCCACTAACGACGAACCTCGGCCTGGCGCAGTACCTCGCGCAGCCTGCGCCTGCGCCTGCGCCTGCGCCGTGACCCCGAGGTGATCACTTCCGGAAGCAGAAGGCGCGACAAATAAGCGCATGCGCAGCGTGACGTGCGCTGGTTACCATAGTAGCCAGAGACGCTAGCTGTAGGAACTGGTAGCTGGGATTCCGCGCGGGTTTCTGCCCGGCGCTGGAGCCCGCCAGCTGCTCTCTACGAGGCGGTCCAGCGCGGGGTCTTACTTTAGGTGAGATTTCGGTTTGGGCATATCACCCAGTGGGCACCACGGCTGTCTTAAAGCTCTCTCCTCCCGAGGGGATTCACCTGCCCCAGGCATCGTTGGTCAGGATAAGGACTCCATCGAGGTTAGAGATCAGCATTGTCGAGGTATTCTCTGCGGCTGGACCCACACCCCCAGATTCAAGGGTGTTGGGGGTGAAGGAGCAGAGATTAGGACTGGGAGGCAGGGTGTGTGTGAATGGGTCTTTCTCTTCTAGGCTTTCCCATGGCTTCACAGAACAGAGTAGAGGCAGTAACCAAAGGAACTGGATGTTGGCACTGCCCCAAGCCGGCTGCTTACACCCCAGGGACCTGCGAGCTGCTCAAAGGTGAGTGTGTTAAGAGGACAGGTCTGTAATGTGAGCGACTCAGGAGGCTGAAGCAGAAGGATCTCAAGTTCAAAGCCAGCCTCAGCAATTTAAGCCCTAAGAAATTTAGTGAGACTCTGGCTCAAAATAAAAAATAAAACGGGGTGGAGATGAAGCTCAGTGGTTTAGTGTCCCTGGGTTCAATTAAAAAAAAAGACAGGTGGAATAGTGGTTAGAGTACTGTGTGGTCAGTTTTCCCCTACATGACTTGTGGCGTGGCAGTGGCTATTTTACAAGGAGCCTGGGGTTCAAAAAGATTCAGGGTGCTACTGCTGACAAGAAGCCAAAAGACAAAGAACTAAAAGAATTTTCTAGTAGCTTATGTCTATGCATTCTTTTCTTTTTTTAAAGAGAGAAGAACAGAGAGAGAGAGAGAGAGAGGGAATCAATTTTTTAATTTAGTTTTTCACATGGCTTTCATTGCTCCAGACACTCAGATGTGTACGTTGGTGCTGGGGTTTGAACCCACGTACTTGCACATGCCAGGCAAGCACCAGAACTGCTGAGCCACCGCTCCAGCCCATGTCTATGCATTCTTTCCATCACACTCTCAACATTCCCAGGAAAGCCTTATCTCCTCCCCATCACCACCACAGTGGGACTAACCGTTAGGTGCCCTCACAGTACCAAATATATATCTCCCTTCACTGAGATTGGCATAACCTCTAGTCAGATATCTACTGTCCCAACTACACCACTAGATGGTGAATTCCATCAGGCAGGGATTGTGTCTGTTCCTGTTCAAACTTGTATCTCCAGCCCCTGGCACATGAATGATCATTTGTATTTTTTTGGTACTAGGGATTGAACCCAAGCTACTTAACTAGCAAGCTATATCCCCTGTCCTTTTTTTTTTTTTTTAAGAGAGAATCAGTTGTGTATACACGTGGTGCTGGGGTTCTGACTCAGGTCCTTGTGCATGCCAGACAAGTGCTCCAACCACTGCACCACTCCAGCCCTTTTTTTTTTAATTTTTATTTTTAAAGAGAAAGGGACAGTGAGAGAGAATCAAGTTTTATTTAGTTTTTCATGTGGCTTTCGTTGCTCCAACACTTCATTGTGTTCGTGATGCTGAGGTGCGAATCTGAGTCCTTGGACATGCCAGGCAAGCACCGTAACCACTGAGCCACAACACCCGCCCCTTTATTTTTTATTTTGAGACAAGTTCTAGCTAAGTTGCTTAGGGTTTTACTAAGTTGCTAAAGGTGGCTTTCAACTTGGAATTCTCCTGCCTCAACCTCCCAAGTCACTGGGATTACAGGCACGTACCACCGTGCCCGGCAGTATTCATTCACTCTACAGCAGCAGCAACATCAAAAAAAAAAGTTTAAGCCTATTATGTGCTTTAGGCACTATTGTAGATATTGGGGATACAGTAGTAGAAAAAAAACAGGAAAAAAAATAAAAATTCTTGCTTTCATAGAACTAATAGTATAGTAGTAGTAAGAGGATAATAAATAATAAAATATTTAGGACAGATGTGTAGTTCAGTCATAGGGCATGTACTTAATATGCAAGAGGCCCTGGTTTTGATCCCAGCTTGGGTGTGCAAGCACACAGACACACACACAAACAGCCAGAGCAGTGCTTGGCAGATCACACCTGTGATCCCAGCTACTCCATAAACTAAGGCAGAAGGAGTGCAGGTTCAAGGGCAGCCTGAGACAACTTAGCAAGATTCTGTCTTGAAATAAAAATAAGAGCAGGTAGGACTGTAGCTCAGTGGAAGACAGAGCACCTTAGGATTCATTCCCCAGTATCATAAAAGAAAAATGAAGCAAGAAAGGGAGAGGGCAATGCCCAGTGCAGGACAGGGGCAGGAGGTGACTTTCAGTAGGGTAAGATGGGGCAACCGCTGCAGCTCCGCCGGCCTCACGCAAAGGCTTTATTTTTTGCAGCAATGATGAAGAAATCCAAACTGACTAACTTCCAGCAGCGCTACATCATGGATACTCTGAAAAGTAAGAGGTGCTCAGGCCACAGAGGCTTCCTGGGCGGTGGGGTCAGGGCCACTTCCCCCGCCACCCCAGTATCACAGATTGAACCCAGGGTGCTTTACCACTGAACTAGGTCTCCTGCACTTTTTATTTTCTGTTTTGAGACAGAGCCTGCTAAATTGCAGCATGTCTTGCTAAGGTGATGAGGCTGGCCTCAAATTCGTGATTCCCCTGTCTTAGCTTAGTCTTCTGGGTATACGGGCATGTGCCACCATGTCTGATTGGGGCCATATTTTCAAAAAGAGAGAGAGAGGGACAGTGAGAGAGAGAAAGAGAGAATCTGTTTTGTTTTGTTTTGCTTCTCTTTTTTAGTTTTTCATGTGGCTTTCGTTGCTCCAACACTTAGTTATATACATGGTGCTGGGATTCGAACCCGCATTCCTGCGCACACCAAGCAAGCACCATAACCGCTCCATCTTAGGACCACATTTTAAAATCTCCTCCATATTAAACATCACTTTGAAAGACTGAAATGAATAAACAACAACAACAAAAAGAATACATAGTATTTCTGGCCCCTAGCCCTGGGGAATTGAGCTTCTGTGGGGCCTTAGCTGTTTCTGACATGGGTCCTGGCACAGTAAGCCCCTAGCAATCAGGCTCTAGCTCGCCTTCCCAAGGAGCTGTGGCCCAGTCAAGACTTCTGTGCCAATCACGATAGTCTCAACACGTGATGTCTGCGATCTGCGTATCTGAGGCAGGAGGATCACACATTCAACGCCAACCTCAGCAACTTGGTGAGACCCTGTCTCAAAATAAAACTGGGGATGTAACCCATTGGTAAAGCTCCCCTGGGTTCAATCCACGTTACTGAGAGAGAGAGGGAGATTGAGAGGCGTGGGGGGCGGGAAGCCAGCAGGTCCAAGCCTGCAGAATTTTACTTGAATCCATCAAAACCATTGCCTTCTCTAGAGAAGAGGTATGCATTTCAGGAGGGCACCTGATCAACCACAGAAGCAAAGGGGAGTGTGAGGCAAATATGGACAGGGAGGCTCTTGTAGACAAGAACAACTCAGACTGCCAAAGGCTGGTGCAATCACACATTTCAGTTGTTTAACTCCAGCCCCTGGAAGTTGAGTGGTTGCTCAGTGGTTAGAGCACTTGCCTGGCACGAGCAAAACCAAGGTTCAAACCCCAGCAGCACAGAGAAACAAAAACCAGATAAAAAAATAATAAAAATGATTCTCTCTCTCTCTCTCTCCCTGCCTCTCTAAAAAAAATAACTTCCACATCTAGCAGTCTAATAGTTTGGTGTCCCCTGTAGCATAATCAGAAAAAGAATGTGCTAGAAATCCTACTGAAAGTAAATGCTGTGAGACCAAAGACTGTCTGCTTTGTTTACCACCGTAACCCGGCAGGCACCTGGGGCAGGTGCATGGTTCATAGTGAACAACTGCTCACGTCAGCAATTGCTTGGCCTAGCAGCTTTATTCTTAGAAGTGTTCCGTTTCAAAATTTGCCTCCGAGTCTTGGTGTTGAGTCTGACTACTCTTGGAGTTCCCACTCTACTTCTCTGAAGCAAATTCTTGCAGTTGCTGTGACCCTGGGTTCAGATGCTGTTGCAGGCCGCCGATCCTCTCCTGCACTGGAATGCCGGAAATGCTTACGCCATAATTATGTGTTAAGAAAGAAAGAGGTAGAACTGGGGAGACGGAGGATGGAGGGGCACTCTGGGAAGCGCAGCATCTCTTCAGGGAAGAGCCAAGGACATGGTGTGGCTCTAGGTGGAGGGCCTGAGAAGGGGAAGTTGGGTGGGGAAAACGGCAGGTCCAACCTTGCAGCTCCTCAGGACACACACCCTGGAGTCGTCCTTCACTCCCCTCTTTCTCCCAAACCCCACATCCACCCTGGCCTTCAACCATATCCTGACCCTGACCACCTCTTTCCACTTCTTGCTAGCACAGCAGCCTGGGGCCACCATTGCTCCATACCTGAGTGACCTCACAGCTGGTCTTCCTTCCCCTGCCCGCAGCCAAACAGGGGATGTCCTTTTCTCAAGACCCTCCTATGGCCTCCCACCTCACACAAAGTCAAAGCAGCTTTCCGGAGGCCTCTGTGACCTCTGAGCGCTCTTCTTGACCCCATGCATGCCCCCAGCCACCTGGCTGTTCCTTAGACATTCCAGGCACGCTCTTGCCTCAGCGCCTTTGCTCCAGCTGTTCCTGCCATCTGGCATGCTTGTCCCTAAGCTATCTATAGAGCTGGCGTCCTCATCACTCTGGTCTTTTCTCAAATGTCAAATCCTCAGATTCTCTTGAGGTCCTCCCTGGCCACACTGTAAAAACTGAATCTCACTGTGAACGCCTCCATGCCCCCGCCATCTAACACACTATGTGTTACTTATGCTCTTATCACCCCTACCCCTCCCAACCCAAGTGTGTCCTGGAGGTCAGGCCTCAGCCTTACTTCTCATTTCCCCATGGCTGGGGCCTGGCAGAGAGCAGCAGCCCAGTCCATATTTGATGGGTGGATGTAGAAGGCTGGAGAACTACAAAGGGCCACATCAGAATAGAAGAGAGGAGAGGAGGGGCCAAGTGAGCAGACAGGAATCACACTTGGACGGCTGGAGGAGGAGCCACAGGTGTGGGCCAAGGCCAGGGGGATGGACAGTAGGAAGCACAGGTGTCTGTTACTATGCAAAATGTCCCTGCTGCTCCACAGACCAAGCAAAGAGAAAATGAATAAAAACACCAGTACAGAGACTCAGCATACAAGAGCATTTATTGCAGCATTGTTTGTAGTAGTAAAACCCAATGAACAGAACACTTGGACACGAGTTGGACTTCCAACACTAGGAGACTAGCTGA
The DNA here is from genome assembly GCA_004027875.1 of Aplodontia rufa. Taxonomy (NCBI): domain Eukaryota; kingdom Metazoa; phylum Chordata; class Mammalia; order Rodentia; family Aplodontiidae; genus Aplodontia; species Aplodontia rufa. Next base: position 8,930 of record PVKS010019663.1, read on the forward strand.
ATAAATAATGTAACCATTCTAATGAGCAATATGTAGCTATAAAAAATAAGTTATATATAAATGGATTTTTCTGGAAAGATGTCCACAATAAACTGTTACATGAAAAAGGACTGTTATTGACTATTATACAATATGATCCAGTGTTTGAAAAAAAGAATCTTTATGTGCACATAAAAAAATATGCACACACATTTTGAACATGTTTATATAGGCATCAAGAAGCAAAGAGACCACCAAATTGTCACCACTGCTCGTTGTACAGGGATGGGCTGGCGGGAGACAGGAAGACTGCAGCACCACTTGTCTTACAATAAGGTATTACTTTTATTAAAAAAAAAAAACAAAAAAAACGAGACCCTTCCATCCCCAGGAGGAGACCCTTTGCCCCTACAATGCAGCCCAACATCCAGCCAGCAGGGCTCACCTTCCAAGCAGCCACCATCAGCCATCTACCTGCCTCCCACCCTGGTGGCCCGGTCTCGCCTCCGGCCTGCCAGCATGTGCCAAGCCAACGGGGCCTACGACCGCGAACAGTTCAAGCCGCAAGCCACCAGTGAGTGAAAGCCTCCCACCTCAGCTGGGGGCCCTCTTCTGGGGACATGGGGGGTTGGAGACAAGCTATCTTGACATGCCACGCTTGGGAGCACCTAGAAGAGGTGCTGGGTCTGCAGAAGCCCTGCGCCCTGAGGAGACAGGCTGCAGGTGACACATATCCGCCTGGGCGCACACGGAAGGGCAGCCCTTCGTGGCGTGACTCAGCCACTTCTGGGCCCTACAGGAGATCTGGAGAAGGAGAAACAAAGACTCCAATGTATCTTTGCCACTGGAAAGGACCCAGCAGAAAGGAAGAGAAAGGCACCCCCTGTGCGACAGGAGGACCCAGCCCCAGAGCTCGACCGCTTTGAAGAACGTGAGCCACTGGGGTGGGAGGCAGAACTGGATGGGGCGAATGATACAGAGCCACTGCCTTTCCCTGCCCCTGCACAACCTCACAGGAGCTGCCCCACCACCACCACCACTACCAACGGCCCTTTTCCTCTGTCCAGTTGTGAACGAAATCCAGGAAAGGAAGGAATTCCTGGCTGCCATGGAGGCCCTGGGGCAGGGCAAGCGATACCAGGGAATCATCCGCACTGAAATCTCCCAGGTAGGAGAGACCAGGGTGTGGAGAAGGGCTGGGCCCAGGATGTGGACTCGGATAGGAGGAGAAACCCCAGGCCAGCAGTCCCCAGGGTGCCAGGAGTTGAACCGTAGCCATCTGATGTCACGTTCCTACCCTGATCCCAGCTTTCCCTGATGCCCTTTGCAGAAACTACAGGAAATGGAAGACATTGACCGCAAAAGGAGCGAGGAACTCCAGAAGGCTCTTGCCACGACTTGATCAGAGATGGGGGAGGGCAGCCCACCCCTGGCCAACCAGCACCAGCCCCAGGCCAGCCCACTCCTACTGCGTAAGCCTCGCCAAACTGTTGCCCACCATGGCACTGAGCTGGCCTGTGGCAGCCCGGGCAAGACGTAGTACTCTAGATGGTGCCCAGGGATACTGGGGGGCCGCTGTTGGAGCCACCCAGTTATAGGGCTTCAGGTCCTTTTTAGGGGGACGAGCCCAAGTCTCATCTTCCCTGGAAGTGTGTCTGCGGCACCCAGCAGCTCCTCCCACCTCCTCCAGCCTGTGTGTCCTGCTCAGTTAGTTTCTAAGCTGAGGGATGATGATGATCCCTTTCTTTCCACCTGTCTGAGGACCTCTTGATCTGACTTCTTACAGCCTTGGGCAAGTGTTTAACCACAGTGATTAGTTGGCCAATAAAACACATTTAACTTGGGTCACTCCATGTGCCACCTTGTTTTCAGAGGGATAATGCTTATTTGTTCAGTTAGAACATGTCAAACACAGGCTTTCCAGCTACCTGTCTGCATGTTTCAAGAGGCAAAGGGAAGTGACACTCTTGAGTGGCCCATGGCCAGTAGCCGTGGAAAGTGAGCATTGGTTAATTATCTCAGCAGACTGCTGTGATGGTTCATTATCCCTGCGTGAAAACTACGGTCCAAGGGCATTTAACCAGCAAGCAGCCTTCTCTGGATTAGAAGTTAGCTTTATGTCTTACACTAAATGGAGGCCACAGAAGAAATACAAAAAAATGAGAGGGATCCATACTGAAAGTGCACCCCTGGCTTTGGCATTCCAGCCCTAGCATGCACCTTGTGACATCAGCCACCCACAGCCTGGGCTCCATTCATGCATGTGGGAGGCCCCAGCAGAGTCACCTGACAAGGAGAGCAGCCCCCACGCCTGACCTGGTACCTGTATACCCCTTCCCTCAGGCTTCCGATCCCACAAGGCCAAACTCCCTCCAGTATTCTGACATTTTCCTCAACCCCATAAATCACCCATGCCTGTTGTCCCCTGTACCTGGAAGGAGTCACATAATCCTATCAGGTCACACGACCCATGTTTTGGTTTGCAGAATAAACATGGCTATGCAGCAGCCAACAGGTAAGGACAGGCTCAGGGAAACCTGGTAGGAAGAAGCCTGTGTCCACACACCTGCAAGAACCTGAGGGCAGAGGTTGTAACATGACAGGGACATTTCCTCCACCTTGCAGGCCCATTATCACACGATCCTGAGGCAGCAAAATACAGAGCATTCCAGGACACAGTCAGCCCCGCCTTGGCAAATTAAGATGAGTGGTTCACATTTACAAATGACACACACAAAATCTGGATTCCCGGTTTCTTTCGAAAAATGGAAAAGATTTGGCAACCCTGGGCCCACATTCATTCCTGCAGGCTACCGCGTACTCCATTGGGGACCCTGACAGTGGTGGAGCTTCCCTCAGTCTACACCCAGCCCAGGTCACAATGTTCCCTGCCAAGTGCCTGAAAGGCCTTGGAGGTGGTGACCCCAGCTCCAGGTCAACAGGCACACTTGGCAAGAGAGCAGCAAGGGCTACACAGGTACAGGGAGCCACCTCTTCCTGCAGAGGAAGGGAATCATGCCTAGTGGCAGGCAATGAGGGACGGTCCCACCCGGTGGACAACCTCAGCATGGCCCCAGACCGTCCTAGGCAGAGACACCTGGCTGCAGAGGTGTGGCAGAGGCAGGCAAGAAGGCAAATGTGGCCATGGCCTAAGGCTACCCCCCTTATTATTGTTGATACAGTGCCATCTTTCCCCCAGGTGCACGGAGGGAGGGGGCCTGGAGGCCCCAGAGAGTTGTAGAACAGTGCTTTGACCAAGAGCTGCCAGGCACATCCCTGGGCCAAAGTGATGTCCCCATCACTTGTCCTCTCCCACAGCCACCCAGGCCATGGGTGGGAATGAACCGGGGAGGGGAAGACAACAAAGGAGACAAACTGGCAATGACCACATAGGGGAATGGCCGTTCCCTGGGTGGGGCGGAGGCCTGCGTCAGGGCTCAGCCTACAGCGTGTTGAAGCAGCGGGGTCAGCACCTACCTGCAGCGCACCTTCCCTGGGCTGATGCCCAGGATGCCCTCCCAGAGGCCCTTTCCAGGGACCTTGGCACTGAGGCAGCTAACAGGAGCAGCCACCTGCCCCAGCACGGCCACCAGGATGTGGCTTCTGGGAAGTGAGGCTTCCCACGGAATAGGGAAAATGAGGGAAGAACCTGCTAGAACTGAGAGAGAAGAGGTGGCATCTGCCCATCCGGTCCAGTGGTCTCACAGCACAGACCACGCAAGGGCCAACTTGAACTTAACTGGAGGCTTCATAAATAGAGCTCCTGAGCAAGGGGACATGAGGTTCTGGCACCTGCACTGGAGAGGAAGACAGCTCCGGGCCAGGCTGGGCAGGACAACGCCAGGGTAGCCCATCCCCCTATGGCCTGATGAGAGGGGCAGTGCTAGTTCAGAGGCCTGGGAGGAGGCCCAGGTGGGGTGAGGGGGCGCTGCCAGTCACTGCCCACACCAACCTGGAGTCCCCGTGCACCCTTTGGTCTGTCACAGCATGTGGAGTCGCCAGAACCTGACAGCAGGGCTGAGTCACAGAGAGGAGGGAAGGGAGCTCTTTGGCCCAGACCAGCAGGAGGACCCTGAGCAGCGGAGGCTCACCCAAAGACACTGTCCCTTCGAGTCACCTTCCACCTCGACTGATCTGAGGGCAGCAGGGTGCTCCCCAAAGACACAGTCCCTTCGAGTCACCTTCCACCTCGACTGATCTGAGGGCAGCAGGGTGCTCCCCAGCGCACAAGGACCCACAAGGGGACAGTCCCAGAGGTGTCCCTCACTATCAGCTCTTGTCCCCAGGGGACTTGCTCTTGGTATCACGCTTATTTCCCAGCAGCTTCAGCATCTTCATGGTCTTGAACTTCCCCTTCTTCTTGCCCTCGGGTTCAGCCTCCCTCTGGAACTCTGCAGAAGAGAAAGGGGAAGATTTGACCCAGGCGAGTCCATCTGGGGCAGGCCAGGGCGAGTGACTTGTGCCACTGACCAGCTATGTGCCAGCAGGGACTGAGCCCCACACCAATCTCCTATGTGACACTCTGGGCAAGTCACTTCATCATTCAGGGCTCCCTTTCTTGCCCTAGAGGATGGGGACCATCCTGTCCCAATGACTTGGCAGGGCCCACAAGGGCAGTCAGGGTCCCCTGACATGCTAATGCTTCAGCTAGAAAGACACACAGCTCTCTGGGCTGCAACACAAATAGCGACTGTCAGAGCAGAGGAAACTTCAAGAATCATCTGTCCCCGCTTCTAATTGTATCAACAAGGAAAATGTGGCCTTTGAAATGAACTAATCCCAGCCGAGCTTTGCAGGTGCCAGGCCTGGGCTAAGTGCCCTACACACGTTCCCTCTGCTGCTCAGCAACTGCCAGGGAGGCCTGCCCTCACTACACCTGGTCTGCAGACACAGAAGTGAGGCCAGAGGCTGAAGTGGCAGCTTAGAGTCACCCAACTCTTCCGTGCCAGAGCTGGGACTGGCTCCAAGCAGCCTGACTCCTGCCCAAGTGGAGACTTCACCCCCGGGCCACAGAGTGAGGCACTGTGGGAACCAAGATCATACCCAGACCCCAGTCTTGCTGCTGTGCTCTCCTGCCAGTCCAGGAACTATAACCCTAAGCCATCCGGACCCACAGACCCCATACAAACCAGCTTGCAAGCCAGCACAACACATACAAAGGGCCACCCATCCTGGGAAATGTCCCCCAGAGACTAGTCGTCCTTGTGTCCTCCTGGCTGTAGGCCTTGCTCCACATGGCTTTCCCAACAAAACAGACTGGGAGTTTGCACATGACTATGTATGACACCTGCTCTAATCCACCCCTCACCTTCCATCCCCTGGCAGAAAACGGCAGCTCCAGAGGGCCACAAGCCCCAGGAACTGTGGTCCTCCCCAGGTGGGCTTCACCTTCTTTTTTTGCAGCACTGGAATCAAATCCAGGTCCTATGCATGCTAGGTAAGCAGCTCTTCCACAACTATACCCCCAGTCCTTTTATTTTGAGGCAGGGTCTAAGTGGCCAAGGCTGGCTTTGAACTTAAGATCTTCCTGTCTCTGCTTCTGGAATAGCTAGGATTGCAGGGATGTGCCCAGCCTCACCTTTCTTCTTGATCATGGCTTCCAACATCTTGTCTTCCTCCTCTTCTCTGAAATGAGAGAAGGAAGTTGAGCACACACAGGAGGAAGGACCGTCCCCAAAGCCTGTGTTGAAAGCAGGGTTCGGGTTGGGGCTTTAGGCAGTGACTGACTGATCCCTCCTGGATTAGTGCCTGGACAGCTGGAGGTGGGAGAAGCAGGTGCTGGGTGGCTGGAAGGATGCATCCTCTTCCCACCTGCCATGCCCTTCTACCACGATGCTCTGCCTCACCTCAGGCCCAGGGCAATGGAACCCAGGAGCCGAACTAAATCTTCCAACCTCTAAATTGTTCTTGTCAGGTTTCTTGGTCACAGTGACAAAAAGCTGACCAACACCGTCTCTTTAAGTCACTTCCAGCCCCTGAGCCCCACAGGGCTGAGCAAGGCTGTGCCGGGATCATGGTGGTGGGGGCCGGGCTGGCCTGACCCTGCAGTGTGGGCCTGTGTCTTGGGCTCTGCCAAGGAGTCCCACCCGAGGGGCTGCCCCTCCCCTAGTTGCATCACCTCTGCCGGTCCTCATCCAGGCAGTTGACAATGGCATTGCGCTGCTCGATGAGAGCCACAAGCTCCTGCATCAGCACCTTTTCCCGGCCCCGATCCTCCTCCGTCCAGTCCTTCTCTGCCAGAGAGAAAAGCGGGGCCATGAGTGGTGACCCAGTGTGGCCAGCGGGCTGCAGGCCAGCAGCATGCTGAGCACACAGTGGGGCAGCCTTGGAAGTACCTGGGGGGATGAGAGGAGGCCACGGGCCAGCACAGCACACGCTCTAGGAGCAGAGGCCAGCGTGCCTCGAAGGGTTTCCCGCCCAATGTGCAAGCTGCAGCTTCTTCCAGGGGGCGGGACCAGGCAGGGAGTCGGCAGAGAAAGCACAGTGGTCCAAGGGCCACTGGGTTACCCCCCAAGGCCACGGAGGAGGGAAGATGAGGGGACACTGGGCAGCCCAGCTGGGAGCTTCCCCTGAGCACACCTGCTGCCCTTTTTCTCCTCCCTGAAGGCCCAGAGCTGTCCCACAGGTTCCACCCTCCAGGGCCCGCCTGTGCCTTGGTTTCCTCTATCTCCCAGGCTGCACCTCCAGGGCACAGGTGGCCCATTTGGCATTCCTTCACCAACACCTGCCACACATCTGAAATAGACATTGTGGGCCCCTGAGCCACCGTCCCACTCCCATACCTGCCAAAGTTCTGGAGCAGGTGTCCCAACCTAATTCTACAGACAGAGCATGGGCTTTAGGGTCACCAAGTTCATATCCAGCTCTACCACTTCCCAAATCTGGAACCTGGGTGATTTATGTCCCTAATCTACATGTGGAGAAACTGAGGCTTAGAGAAGTTAAGTCCTTGGCCAGAATCACAAAGCAAAGGCGGGCCAGTATTTGAACTGGGGCAGCCTGATACCCCAGGTAATGGCCATATGGTGGTGTCTTGTGGGTCTCCTACCCACCTGGAGCTGTATAAGCCAGCTACATCCTACAGAAGCATCAGGGACAGGCCACGCCCAGAGTGTGCGCCTACAGTCGTGAGGCTGGGCCAACGGCAGGCCAGGGCCAGGCTGGCCAGCGGGTGGAGGCCCATACTCACTCTGGCCACAGGGTGTCGCTATGGTTCCCTCTGGCCACACCCCAGTCTCCTGGAGATCTGGGAGTGACTCACAGCTGGTAGTACAGTCCTGGGACATTCTGTGACTTTCCCAGGGACACTCGCCTCCCAAGTTCCCTAGTCAATAGAGTCAGCCTCGGTGGCCCTCCGCTCCCCCATCTGTTAGATGGCAATGGTCTGCCACGCAGGCTTGGCACCATGCCCAGGCCCTAAGGCCCAAGCTCTGATCTTCCATGGTCCTGAGGCCTCCGCCAGCATCTGCAATTCACTTCATGCCACCAGGCATGTAAGGAGCCCTCCCTCACCAGACCACCTCGGCTGTCAGCCCACAGAGCATTTGGAGCATTTCCACACCCACTGTCTCCCGGTCCCGAGAACACGCTACAAGATGTGCCACTCCCATTTCACACATGACGCCACTGAGGCCCCATGAGGCAGAGCAAGCTGCCCAGTATCATCAGGAAGTTAGCGGACTGTCTGATCACATGCTCCAAACAGGCCAGGCTGCTCCTGCACCCCAAGAGCCTGTCATCGACGCCACGGACATCCCCACCCTCACCCTGTCCTGTGGTTCTCTCCTCACCCGGCTTGTTGAGAAGGCACCGGAGCTCATACTCCACGTCAGCCTGGCGCTGCTCCAGGTTCTGCTGCTTGAAGCTAGAGGGTGGGGAGAAGGCAACAATGTCTGTCCCTGTTTGTTCCCAGCTCCAGGGACCCAGGGAGGGATGAGGCAGGTGGGACTCACACATAGATGAGCTCCGACTCCCGCCGCACCAGCAGGTGCTTCTCATGGATGAGCTTGAACCAATCCACCAGCATGTCATCCTCTCGGCCAGCTAGAAGACAGACACCCACTGAGGCCAGGCTGGCAGCCTCTCCCTGCCCGGCTCCTCCCGGAAGCGGGGCTCTGCCCCACCAGACCACCCAGCAGCCCGCACCATTTACTCCGCCCCGCAGCTTCTCTTCCAGCAGGACCCCACGGTGTTCCAGGGCATCCAGCTGGCGCTCAATGGTGTCCATCTCTCCATTGATGTCCTCCTCGGGGACGTACTGGTCAGCCTGGACCTGCCCCAAGATGCTCTGGTCACCTGAAGGACAGCTCACCCTCTCCCCTCTCAGGCTGCTGCCAGGAGCCCGCCCACTGCAGGCCCCGGGGACCCAGGTCCTGTCTCACGTGCCAGCACAGCAAGAAAGCAGGATCAGCCAGGGGAAGGAGTTGGTGCGGGGATCACACCAACCCCCCCGTGCCAGACACCCTAGAGCAATGCCATTTCCTGCTTTCTAGAAACTCATCCCTCTCTCCTCCCGCTCTGTATGATTTCACAACAGGAGCAACAGGGACCTATTACAGATGACCTTGAGACCAATCTCATCAGTTTAAGGAGAAGCCTCTCAACATAGTGCTTGACACCTGAACTACTGTCAGTGAGCAGTTAAACGCACACCCGCTGCGCTCGGATGCACTGGGCTGAGCCACTCTGCATCCCCCTGGCCACAAGCCTCGCCTTCCAGCAGGACCACCGAGGAGCCCCCTCTTGAACATCAGGGCAGCAACCAGACACCCAGATGAGAGGGTGACAGTCCGGGTCAGCTGCACCTCTAGGGACTCCCAAGTGGTACCTTGCGTTTGATGAGTGGGAAGCCATGTCCGGGAGCAGGTGGCCTCACTGGCCTGGATCCCTTAGTGGCCTTCTTTGCAGTTGGAGATGCTGCAGGTGATGGCTTCCGGTTAAAAGGATTCTCCTTGCAGGAAGACTAAAGGCAGGGACATGACAGGTTAAGTCTAGGAAGAGGGCAGCGTGATCATGGGAACACAGAAATTAAACCAGGACACCAGGGGAGGAGGGCTCCCCATGCGCAGAAGCTCCCCAAATTCCATCTCTGATGCACTCATTCATCAAATATTTCCATTTCTTTCTTTTTGGGGGTTGAACTCAATGACATGTTAACACTGAGCAACTCCCTAGCACTTTTTATTTTTTGAGCTGGTCCTGCCTCAGCCTCCTGAGTTGCTGGGATTGCAGGTGTGCGGCACCACGCCCAATGTTCATTCTTTCCGCTTTCTCCCCCCTAAAGCTCTTTCTTCCTTGATTCATTTACTTTCTGAAGCGCTGGGGGTGGAATCCAGGCCTCAAGTGCTCTCCCACGAGCTGCACCCCACACGCATGTCCATCTCCAGAGCAGCTCCAGTGTGCCAGTTCCTGCACCAATGCTCCACATACGTCCTGCTCAAATCTCATGAGCAAGGCTGGGTGTGGCCCTGAGCTCCAGGCCCAGCACCACTATCCCCGCAAAAGAGCAAGTCTCACACCGTCGTACAAAGTGTGCTTTATAGTGTCCATTTCATAGCTAAGCGAGTTAGGCCCTGCTTCCCAGGGGCATAGGCTGGGCTGAGAACTGGGTTCCAGGCCCAGCAGCCCTCAAGCATGAGGAACCTTGGTCAGAGGTGACGCTGAGGATGAGACAGCTGCGGGAGGGAGCTTACCACACCTCACGGATACCATTCCCCCAGTGGGGACTCTAAGATTGAGAGACAAAGTCCCTCACGCAGGGTCACCCAGCCAGCAGGTACAAAAACAGGAATCTGACCCTGTCTCTGGCCAGCAGGGGGAGGAGGCCAGCTCCCTTCCTGTCTGGGAAGGCCCCCACCCTGGGCTGCCCAGCCCATCATGGACACACCGGAGCCCAGGCTCTGTCTTTCTGTTCCTGTGGAGAGACCCCTGCTCTCTCTGAGGCCAACACAGCCAGGCAGCCCCACCAGGCAGTTTCCCAACTGCTCTCCCCAGCTCCTGAGAGACAGGAGTCACCTGAGGCCTGCAGGGCTGGGGAGGGAAGGCCCTGCCCGTCATCTGCGCCAGCTCAGGCAGTTGCCTCTGAGGCTGGGAGTCTCTGGGGTTCTAAGGCAGGGAATGTTCCAGGGCTGGAGTAGAGCCCAGCAGGGAGGGGCTCACCCAGTGAGCCTGGGCCAGGGTCAGGGCAGCCACCCAAGACCCTGCCTCCAACATGTGCTCCTCCTCCTGGAGTGAGGCTGGGTGGGGCTCCGCCTCCTGCCTCCATGGACACCCAAAGGGACGCAGCAGAGCCAATCGGCCTGAAGCCTCTGAGCCCCTCCAGCTGCAGGACACCCTCAACCCAATCCTTCCTACAGCGCTGGACACGAAACGAGCACCTGCCAGGGGGCTGCGCTGTTGTGCTGCTCGCCCCACCTCTGACGACCAAGGCGGCAGGGCTCCTCAGAGCGATCTGGAAACTTGGTGCCGCCCAGCCCCTCGCTATCAGGCAGAGCCAGGAGCAGTGCACAAGAGGCCGTGGCCCAAGCCAGCCAAGGTCAAAGAATGCTTGAAAGGCACACAGGCCAGACCAATCCTACCCGTGACAACAGCAGCCCCTTGTGGGCAGTCCTGCCACCCTGGAAGCCGGACTAGCCTTGAGTGCCCCGAGGCCAGCAGGCGTGAATGTGGACACCAGAAGGCACGAACTCGGCGCCAGAGCAAAGTCCTAATCCCAGGTGACCCCAGGTTCTTGTGTGGGGTGGAAAAAGGCACGAGCCGACAGCGCTCTGAGCATGTGCAAACTGGCTCTCCCCATAGGAGAGTCTTCTCCCACCCAGGAGAAGGGACCCACAAGGCCTGCCCAAGACAGGGCCATGCCTGCCTCCTTAAGCACCCACGGGAGGCTTGGTGACCGTGCTGCGCACCTTCCCCCGGCCCGGGCAGGTCAGGAGCTGACACCGCCATTCACACTCCCCACAGAACTGTGGCATGAGAGCCTCAGGGCAGGGACCTCCACACCTGATAACTCTGGAGCCCAGTGGCCCTGCCCTGGGGCAGGAGGTGGGTCTCGGTGAGAGGAGCCCTTGCTTCCCCTCTGTTCTATCCCAGACCATCTTCTAGAACAATCATACACGGGTCTCCCCAAGCAGATTATGAGCCCCTGGAGGGCAAGGACAGGTCTTAGAACAATTATGACCACAGCCTGACAGCCACAGAGCTGGAGTGCAGGGAAGGGTGGACAGGGGCCGTGAGGACAAAGGTCGAGGGATGAAAGGGTCAATGCGCAAAACTCCTTGACGGCCAAGTGGGTGGGCAGGTGAACAGGCGGTGGGAGGTCTCGCACAGGACAGAAGATGGCCGGATGGATTTGTGCCACGCAGAACAGGGTGGGAATGGCTTGGGGGACACAGCCGAGGCAGCTCAAGCTGCCAGGAGCCGGGCTGGAGCGGTGGCTTGGCGGTTACAGCGCTTGCCTGGCATGCGCAAGTACACGGGTTCAAACCCCAGCACCCATGTACACAACTAAGTGTCAGAGCAACGAAAGCCATGTGAAAAACTCAATAAAAATTGATTCTCTCTCTCTCTCTCTCACTGTCCTTCTCTCTTAAAAAAAAAAAAAATGTCAGGAGCCGGCACAGACGGAAGGCCCAGGCCATTCTTGCCTGGAGACCAGACCCATGTCCACGGGAGTGGGCGCAGCTCGTGGAGGGAGGGGACAACACTCACCTTCACCTGCAGCTGTGGGGATGCACTTCCAGGGGAAGGTGCAGGGCTCCTGTCTCCAACCAACAAGAGGGGCGTGGGCGTGGCGCCGCTGCAGGGCTTAGCTGGCAGGGGACTCGGGCTGCCCCTAGTCCTGGCCCGAGGCATCCGCTCTGCGCTGGGCTGCACCATCTCCCCGGAGGAGGACAGGGAGGAGTCACCGGAGAGGCCCGCAGAGTTCCCAGGGGTGCCAGGGGTCCCAGAGGCATGGACAGCAGGTTCTGAAGAGCTCTTGGGCACAGCTGGCGGCTCCAGAAGCTCCCCACTGGCAGTCTGGCTGGAGCTCTCAGATGACAGGCTCTCTACACTGAGGGCTGGAGATGGGGTGGCCGACGGGGGCTCCGAGTGCGAGAGGCGGGAGGCATGGAGAGCTATGTGAATGAGCAAGCGGGCGCCACACAAGCATGGGTCAGGGCTCAGCCCCACCGGACACGCTCCACTCCCCAGGTGGCCCAGGAGATCAAGCCCTTCCCCATGAGGGCCCATGAAACAGCAAGCCTGTGGCAGGACCCAAGTCACAAAGTGCGTCCAATCATCAGAACTTGCCCATTGTGCCCTGGGGGACACCCTCATGACACGTCTATGGCTCTCCCCTCTCATCTAGCAGGGCTGCTGCCTCTCCTTCCCCACCCCAAGGCAAGCTGCTAAGGCAGGAAGGTGAGATTGCTGCAGGGGAAGGCCAGAAAAGTGAGGCTAGCCTCCCTGCCTCCAACCTGCAGTGTGGAAGGGAGCACAGCAAGGAGGGAAGGGCAGCACCCAGCTCTGGGCCAGGCACTGCTGGGCACCACTTTATCCTCCTGCAGACTCCCTCCTCTACACTTTCCAAAAGGAACAACAGACTCAGAAGAGGTCATTTGCCCCAGGAAGGGCTAGCCTTGAACTCAACTATGTCCAACTCCAAGTTCATATCCCTCAGCTGACCCAGAGGCCGCCCACCATCTCCACCTGGGCAGACCAGGCGCAGCCAGGGGGTCCCAGGGTTCAGACCTCCTAAGTGCTTGCCTATGATCATCTCCAATGTTCTCTTGGTCCCACCATCTGAGTGGGTCCCCCTGAGCCCTCAGAGGCAGCCAGACCTCAGCAGACATGGAAGGTGGTCAACAGTATAAGAAAACCGGGAGGCACAGACAGCCAAAAAATGCAGGCTGCCCAGATGAGGAAGGAAGTGCGTAAGGCAGAGGCACAACACCTGGGAGGGGCCCGGCCCACCACAGATGGGGGCACTGACGACAGGCTCGGAGAAGGAGCTAAACCCGAGTCCAGCAAAGCCAGGTGAGAGAGCTCACGTTGCCCTGCAACTGGAGTGACAGTGACAGCCAGGTGCAGCCAGAGCTGAGCCCTGCCAAGTGCCCTCCAGGAGCCCAGCCCTGGCTGTGCCTACCACTCTCCCGGATCGCACATTCGGTCAACACAGCAGCAGGAGTATGATGCAGGGGCTGGAGTGGTGGCACATGCCTGTAATCCAAGGGACTCGGGAGGCTAAGGCAGCAGGATTACAAGTCGAGGCCAGCCTGGGCAATTGAGCGAGTCACTGTCTCAAAATTAAATGTAGTTTGGTGGTAGAGTGCCTGCCTATCAGGGGCACAGCCTGGGTTCCATCTCCAGTACTGAAGGGGAAAAAAAAAAAACGAGCCAGACGGCCTGGCTTCAAATCCTGCCTCTCCAGCGTCCCTCTCTGTGCCTCATCTCCTCACCTGCTCTAGGACTCAACGGGAGGAGACCGTGAACCCCCCCTGCAGGGACCCTGGCCGGGACAGAAGCCTACCAGGGTCAGTGCGGGTGCAGGGCAGGCACTCACCGAGTGGGGATGCGCTGGGCACTCGGGGCGCAGGACGCTTCTTTGTCTTGGGGCTGCTGGTGGGGGTGATGCCATACCAGGGGTGCAGGGACTTGGGTGTGGACTCGGGGTGGGCCAGGGCAGGGCTGGGGGCCAGGCTGGGCACCGCAGGGGATGGCTCCTCCTCCTCCTCCTCCTCCTCCTCAAAGGGGTTGTAAGGCCTGGGCTCTTGGCCAGCAGCTGGGCTCTTCTGGGCCACCTCTCCCACGCCTCCATTCTCCACCTGCCTGCTGGCCAGGGCTGGACTCGGTGGCCCAGGGCCGCCACTGGGAGGCAGTGGGGCTGGCTTCTTCTTTGGCTCTGCCTGAACCAGTGTGATCCATGGAGGGTCCTTCCTGGGGGCTGGCGTCCTAGAGGGAGGCCAGAGGAAGCAGTGGGGGCAAGGCTTCAGCTTCCTGGGAAGTTCCAAGTCAAAGAAGAGGAAGGAGAGGTCCCCCCTTCTCCCACCCCCACCAGCCCACGGGGCCAGTCCGGGCCAAAGGCTGAGGGACTCTGATAATCACATCCTTGAGGCCTGGAAAGGGGAAACACTCAAGTCACACAGCCCAGAAAAGAAGAGACTGGGGGCTCGGGGGAACACCTGAGCCAGTCACCTGGCCTCATCTGCTGAATGGGGACAATAACGCCTCACGGAGCTGTTGTAAGAATCCAGAGCTCCGGGAAGACTAACCACCAGGACAGCCGTGGCCCACCTCTCGCTCCAGCCCAGCCATCCAAAGCACAGCTCCTGAAAAGCTGGCATTGCATGTCCTCCCTGGGGGCTCGCGGGGAGCTTTGGAGAACCAAGCGCCACGGCCGAGGCTTCCAGGCCTTTCTATACTCTCTGAACAAGGCCTAGGCCTCCCATACTGGTGGAAGCTTGGGAAGGAAAATTCCAGAAGCAGCTGTCCCCACTTGGGATGTCAGGCAGTGGCAGCAGGAATCCTGGGGGCAGCCACAGGGCCCGTGGGCACCGCTGTCCTTCCCACCAGACAAGAGCCTCCCTCTCAAGCCCACCTACCCATCCTCAGGAAGCCTGGTCCCACCCAGGCCCCGGGGACCCTGCTCTCACCACCAAGACCCCATGGCAGAAAGCCTCTCAGGGACCAGCATACCTGTCTGACAGTTTGGGTGTTCCTCTTGGCTTGGGGACAGGAGGGTCCTGCAGTCTTCCTAGATAGAAAATGACAGTGAGTCAGGTGTTCATGGGCAGCAGAGAGGGGTCCTGGGAGCCAGCCAGGTGCCCACCTTGCTGAAGGGTGCCCTTCCTTCCTACCTGGGAGGTCATAGACCCCAGGTGGCCATGACAACCACCCTGCACCTGGTACCTCCCCTGCCCAGCCCTCAGAGAGATTAGATAAGCACCAAAGGTGACCAGGAGAATGGTCAAGGGGACAAGGCCAAGACAACATTTACATTTCAGGTGAGAAGAAGGAACCCAAATCCCTTCACATACATCCCCAGTTCAGCCAGGTGCCACCTCCTCCTGGAAGCCGTCCCTGACTGCCATGTCCTCCATGAATCCTACAGCAACCTCTGCTTCCGTCACTCCATCTCAACACTCTGCTGAGACACCTGGCTCTGCCTGTCTCCCCTCAAATGGGGGCACAAGGAGGTCTGAACAGATCTGTCCCTGTGCCCAGCCACAAGCCAGCCCTCTGGGAGCAGAGCAGAAGCAAACGAACAACGTTCTGGTGTAAGTCCCAGGGAGACCCTGGGAGTCTGTTTCCACAGGCCTCCAAATCTTCCCTAACACAAGGATAAGGGCGCCAGCTCATCTCAGGGGACAAGGAGCTTCCTTTCCATGAGCTCCTGGAAACCCAGGAAGGTCATCTGGGAAGGTGGGCAATGGGGGGTGGGAGGGGGCCCAGAGCGTGGGCAGGGGTCTCCACTGTAGTTTAGACTAACTCAGACCAACCTGACCCACTGCCCTCTCCCCGCCCCTGAGCTCTCCCAGGCCAGACATGGACAAGCACGCAGGCTGGGCACGTGAGATCACCCGGAAGCAAGCCTCAGGCCTGGCCAGGAAACACAGGAGTGACACCAACATGCACAATGTCCCCGGGACACTCAGGACACACATGGACACTACACACCCCGAAACAGAAGACTGGCACAAAAGAACGCAAATCCCACACAGAACCAGGCAGCCCAGGGGCAGGGACCCACGTGCGTGTGGCGGGAGCTACATGAGCTCTGAGGGCAGCTCGGCTCATGAAGGCGAGCGGGGACCGTTGTAGAAGTTTCCCTCAGAACCTCAGGGGACCCCAGCGCAGCCACCAGACATGCGGGCCCAGGTGGAGAGAGCAGCTCACGATGCTCACAGGAGCACGTGGAGATCTAACACCCAGTCACGAGGACCTGCCCGGCTGCCCCGGCTCACCATTCACAAGGCTGCTGCCGCCGCCCTGCTCCCCCAGACTGTCCTGCTGCAGGCTGGACCGGGGCCGGGGCGTGGGGGGCATCACGGTGGTGCTCTCGGAGGACTTCCTGGGGGCAGGCGTGGGCCGGCTGGAGGGCGGGCTGGCCAGCTCCTGGGGCTTGCCAGGAAGCGCGGGCTTGACGGGGATCTCCGGCCGGGCCTCGGGGCTGACGTGTCCATCTGCCTCAGGCCCTGCAGCCACACTGGGACAGGCTTCCTCACGATCCTTTCCTTCTTCTGCAAGTTGCTGCTGCTTTGGCTGTGAAAGGGGCCCAGGCCTGGTCCCCGGCTGCCCCCCTAGGCCCAGCCTGGTACAACGTTCCACACACACGAAGGTGCCCTCCTCGGGCCCGCTCTTGTAGGCCCCAGGGAGCAGGGTGCTGGAGCACTGTCGACAGCTGGTGGGACAGGAAGGCGTCCCCTTAGCAGGCAGCTCAGCTCAGGCACTGCACCCCTCAGAGGCCAAGGCCACATTCTCCCTCCCTTCACCCAACCTCCAGGTGGATCCTGGCCAGGTGAAAAGGAAAACGTGGGAACAACGAAATCAGCACAGAAATCGTGAAACACGCCTTCAGCTGTGCTGCAAGGGGCGCAGCAAAGGTTTGCTCCAGAGATAGCTCCTGGGGAGGGCTGCCACCTGCCCGTGGTCAACCAGCCAGGCTTGCGGCCTTGTTTGTTCAGTGCTGGGCACTGTGGCCAGGCCCTCACAGCTGCTAAGTACTGCCTTGCCACTGAGCTATATCTGCGACCTCAGGCTGGTTGGTTTTGCTTTTTGGTACTAGGGATTGAACCCAGGAATGTTCTACCACTGAGCCACATCCCCAGCCCATTTTTTATTTTTTTGATACAGGGTCTTGCTAAGTTGCTCAAATCCTCACTAAATTGCTGAGGCTGGCTTTGAACTTGCGATCCTCCTGCCTCAGCCTCCTGAGTCACTGCCATTACAGGCATGCGCCTCCATGCTGGGCTGGTTTGGTTTTTTGTTGTTGTTTTTAAAAAGAGAGGGACAGTGAGAGAGAGAGAGAGAGAGAGAGAGAGAGAATGAATAAATTGTATTTAGTTTTTCACGTGGCTTTCATTGCTCCGAGACTTCGTTGTGTATGTGGTGCGGGGGTTTTGAGCTCGCATACTCGCGCATGCCGAGCCACAGCTCCAGCCCCGGCTGATTTGTTTTTAATGAAACAGAAAACAATACAATGCATCAGGGTGAAGCCAGCGAGCACAAACACCGCTTCGCGAAGCTCGGTCCGTGTGTGCATCCAGTGACGAGCTTCACCGCAGGAAACTCCATCGAGTCAGCGTCAAAAGTTAGCACCGCCCAGCTGGCCAGAGTGGACTGATGCAACCTTGTGATATCTCTGTCTGCAGTCAGATGCCTGGGGCTTCAGGTCTAACTGCCACCCGCGCGTGCACAGGCACGCAACCAGATGGAGTGAGTGTGGAGCCCACGCACAGCTGCCTGGGCTGCTTACTGTCAACTTCCCTTTCTGCTGTCTTTTTTGTAACAAAATATTTGGGGGTGAGGGGTGGCTCAGTGGTAGAGCACTTGCCTAGCATGCGAGAGCCTGGTGCTCCATCCCCAGAATGGCCCAAAAAAGGCTTCGGTAGTTTTCTCATTCTCCTTGCTTCTCCTGTTCCACTTCCTTAAAACCTGGCTCGCACCAGAGCCACACTTAAAGCGATACTGCGATCTTTAAAAAGCCTCTCTTCTCTCAGAGACCTTACGTGTATGCTACTCCCTTAGTCACCATCAAGCAGTTATCTACAAAGAGCTTGGGCACCGGAGCATAAAACCCTGAGCTGCAGCCCTATCAGTCACCAAATTTTGCTCCAGTTATGTGATTGAGCAGGTCTTTCCCTGTCATTAAGCCTCACTTTGCTCCTCAGGAAAATGAGGGTGAGCCAGGTGCTGCGGCAGAGTCCGTCAACACGTCTGGCACACATCAGGTACAGTGCACACCTGTGATTCCAGTGACTTGGGAGGCTCAGGCAGGAGGATCGTAAGTCCAAGGACAGCCTCAGCAACCTAGTAAGGCCTGACTCAAAATAAAAAAATAAAAAGGGCTGGCAACAGTGGTACACACCTGAAATCCCAGCGACTTGGGGGACTGAGGCAGGAGGATTGCAAGTTCAAAGCCAGCCTCAGCAACTTAGTGAGACCCTGTCTCAAAAAATAAATAAAATGAAAAAGACTGGGGAGGAGCTGGAGCAATGGCTCAGCAGTTGGAGCACTTGCCTGGCACGCAAAAGGATCCGGGTTTAAATCCCAGCACCACATACACAACTAACTTTTGGAGAAACAAAGACCAGATGGAAAAATAAATAAAACTGATTCATAGATAGACAGACAGACTGGGGAGGTGGTACAGCACCCCTGGGTTCAATCCCCAGTACTGAAAAAAGCAAATGTGGAAAGGCACCTAGCATGCCGTGGGTGCTGAGCAGGGTGACAAGGCTGCGCCCTCCCGGCACTCACCGGAAGCAGTGCCGATGGTACAGCCTGCCCTCCACCAGGTACCGCTGCACCAGATGCACATGCTGCTGGCAGGCCGCGCACGTGCTGTTGGGGGCCCGCTGGGAGCCCTGCTCCAACAGGCTGCCCGAGGAGAGCTCCTCGCCCTGCAGGGAATGGGGCACAGTCACCAGGCCTGCTGTTTCAGAATCCTCCCTCTCCTTCCCTGCCATGGCCCCTGTCCCTGCACTGAGCTTCACAGTGGTAATAGACAAGAATGAGAACCCCACCAGGGGCAGAGGCGGGAGCCTGTCACTATCTCCCAGATGAGGAAGCCGAAGCCCAGAAAGGGGAAAGACTGCTCAAGGTCACTGAGCCAGGAGGGAAACACAAAATCCCAACTTCTGGTTTCTGAGGATCCCTGCCCCCAGGCTCCCCGGGCTGCTGGCCTCTCCTCCTTCCCTTTGGGTGGCCCTCCATGAACGCTTTGCTCTCTTCAACTCACCTGCCTTCTGCGCCTCTCCTGGAGCTGCTGGGTTAAATCCCAGTATCTTTACTGCCCAGCACTGTGACCTTGAGCAGGTCTCTGAGACTTGGGTCCCCCCTGCAAAATGGCCTTGTATAGCCCCTGCCAGGCTCAGTCCCACATAGCCTCCCTGGGAACCCACCTGGGCCTGGCTCTCTGGAGCATGTGACAGTTGCAGTGATGACAACTCTTCCCCCAACCCCCTCTGCACCCCAGCACGCACACGCATACCTGAACCTCGTCTCCTGATTCTGCAGTGGTGGGTGCTGCAGAGGGTGGGGAAGAGGGTGCCACATCCTTTCTGGGTGGTGCGACACCAGCTGCCAAGAGACAGGACAGGCACCTGAGGCAGGTGGGCTTCCTGCAGCCCCAGGAGGCCCCAACTTGCCCAAAGATGCGAGCTCTGAGCAGAAGACCTGATGTGGGGGACAAGAGGAGGCTCCTCCATCACACACAGCAGGGGACACCTCCACTTTCAAGCCATGGGCTGAGGGCAAGCCACTTAGCCTCCCTGAGCCTGCGTAAGAGGGGGACAGTATCAGCACTGCACGCGCTCAGCGTGAGCTACAGTGCAACAAGACGACCACAGAATTGGCGGCTAGAATGTGGCAGGGAAGGCAGTGCCCTGCCCAGCGCGGCAAGAGGGGTGAAGGGAGGGAAAAGAAGAGCAACTGGCCTGGAGGCCTGGGGAGGTGGGCCTCTCCCTGGGGCAATGGATGCTACTCAGAACCCAGCCCCAACCCGAGGAAACCCACCCACCAGGCCTCCTCTAGGATCCCACTCCTTCCAACACAGCTCTGGACTCAAGGATTCTAACAACCCCAAACCCCTAGAACTGTGTACCCAGGAAAAGATCACCGTGTAATCTAAAGGTTAAATACAGCTGCCTGGTTGTCCCAACTTCAGGCCAAGCCTGAGTGCGTCCTGAAGCCACCTAGTAGATGTCACCCAGCAGGTTTAAAAGATGGAACACAATAGGAAATATCTGCACATTGTGGCGCACCACATGTTCCAAGGGGAAGGCTGTTTCCTGAAACTTGTTTCATTACATACATGCGCAAACACAGCATGGGAGAGAAGCTCTTCTTACCATGACTCACGGTCAAAAGTGTGGGAAGCCCAGCGGCCTCAGCAAGTCCCTGCAAGACCGGGCTCCACGATTCGATTCGCCCTGACCCTATCTCCTCCCCATCGATCCCCAGTAGCACAGACCCCCTGATGTCCCTGGCCTGCAACATTCCTCCTCAGGCCCTCCCTGACACCATGGAAGATAACCACTCCCGCCCCTCTTGCTGCTGTTTCAGTTCTTTCTTCTTTTTTTCTTTTGAGATGGGGCCTCACTATGTTGCCCAGCTAGCCTCAAACTCCTGGGCTCCAATGGTCCTGCTGTGTCAGCCTCCCACATGATGGAATCATACAGGTCCGTGCCACAAGGTACAATTCTCCAGCAGTGAGTCACTCATCCATATCCTCAGCCTTTTTTATTTTTCTTTGAGACAGGGTCTCACTAACTTGTCCGGGCTAGCTTTGAACTTAGGATCCTCCTGTCTCAGCTTCCCCTTTATATGGGATTGCAGCCCTGCACCCTGCGCTCAGGGTCCCGCATTGCTTTTTATCCCACTGCCCTGTTTCCTTCTGAAATGATCCTACTTAATGATTTGTTCCCCCTTCCTCCCCACTTGTTGGACTCCATCTGTCTCCCTCTTAGTGGTCTCCCCAGTAGCTGGCACAGTGCCTGGCACACAGTAGGAACTTAATAGATATTTCCTTAAATGGGTAAGGAAGTGCCTAATGCTGATGCTACAGAGCTGCGAACAAGACACAGGGTCAGCAAGGACAGGGGTCAGCAAGGTTGGGTCAGCAAGGGAAGACAGGTCAGCAAGGACAGGGGTCAGCAAGGGAAGACACAGGGTCAGCAAGGACGGGGTCAGCAAGGGAAGAGGGGGTCAGCAAGAACGGTGGTCAGCAAGGGAAGACAGGGTCAGCAAGGACAGGGGTCTGCAAGAGAAGAGACAGGGTCAGCAAGGACAGGTCAGCAAGGGAAGAGGGGGTCAGCAAGGACAGCACAGCAAGGGAAGACAGGGTCAGCAAGGGAAAGGGAAAGAAGGAGGCCTCTGGGGAGGGCTGGGTGAGGCTCAGTGGTAGAGGAGGGCTTAGTGTGCTGAGGCCCTGGGTTCTACCCCAGCACTAAAAAAAATCAGACACTGATATACTATGGCAGTGTCCCTGGGAGGCGGGGGCCTCAGGGGCTGGAGTGTCAGGGCCTCTGCCTGGAGCAGAGGATAAGCAGGGAAGAATTCCCCTGGAGCGAGGGAGGGGACAGGAGTGTACAAAGCCAGAAACTCCACAGGACTGCGGGGAGGGGTGGCGCCCAGGGCAGAGGTACCTGGGCTTCATCCAGGACACCTGCGCTGCTGATTCCCACCGCTGCAACGCTTCCTCCACTCACACCCCACACCCCGGCTCTGCCGCCAGGCAGGGGTCACCTGACGTGCCCAGGGTCACTGGCACTCACAGCACTGGTATCTCAGCCAGGGCAGACTCCAAAGCCACCTAGTTCAGTAAAAGCCAAACCTGCTCAAAATCACCCTGGAACCCCTCCCCTGGCCCAGAAAACACAGTGCGGGACCGTCTGGGGGAGTCACCAGCCAGCTTTGCCTCCAGGGTTGGAACGTTTTGCTGTTTCCCTTGGTTGAGCAGCAGATGGGATAAAAATGGTTTCCATTTGGAGGTACAAACTGTACTTTCATCAACGGGAGCCCCCACAGGGCAAGTGGCAGGGGCCCATCCTGCAGGTCCCAAAGGAAGGGCTCAGGAGGCAGAGGTTTGGGGCCGGTGGCAGGATGATGCTGGGAGATAAGGCTGGCTTGGGATTCAGGTCACAGTCCACACAGGGATCCTGCTCATCGAGCAAGAAAAACAGGGATCCAGGGAATGAAGGGCACCCATGCGCCCCACCTCAAGTGGGCTCGCACTGAGAAACCCATCAGTCCTTGAAAATTTCCTAAGCCAAAAATTCATTTACTGGGGCTGGTGTGGTGGCTCGGTGGTTATGGCACTTGCCTGGCATGCATGAGGATGCAGGTTTGAACCCCAGCACCACAAACACAGCAAAGTGTCAGAGCAACGAAAGCCACGTGAAAAACTAAACAAGTCTCTCTCTCTCACTGTTCCTCTCTTAAAAAAAAAATACACACACACACACACATTCATTACACCTAACCTATCAGACATCATAGCTTAGCTACACAACATACCATAGAGGATCAGCTGTTCCCAGCCCAAGGAATGAGCAAAATTACGAACGAGAAGCACAGCGTTGCAGAATGTACACTGCTTCTGTTGAAACTGGGTTGCATCATGCTAAATCGGGAGCCATCAAAAATCAGAACACTAATCCTAGACAAGGGTCAAACACAGTTTTATGAATTTCCTCACTTAATCTTTTGGTAGTACTGGGGGTTGAATCCAGGGGTGCACTCCAACCACCAAGCCACATCTCCAACCCTTTTTAGTTTGAGACAAGGTCTGGCTAAGTTGATGAGGCTGGGCTTCAACTTAATGATCCTCCTGCCTCAGCCTCCAGAGCTGCTGGGATTACAGGAGTGCACCACCTCACCTGGCGTGTATTTTTTAGGGAATGCTGACAAGAAAAACGTCTGTACAAGTTCAAAATGAACTTTTTTGTGTGTTAGTTTTCTTTACAGTGCTAGGGTTGGAACCCAGGGCCTCCAGCAAGCATTTTGCCCCTGAGCTGCACCTCCTTAAATAATTTTGGTTCACGGTTTGTTGAATCTGCAGGTGCAGAACCTGCGGACAAAAAGGGCTGTGTGTACTTTCACTTTGACTTCTATTAAAACACAGCGCTGTTTATTCAGCTCTCTCATTAACCCCAGCGTTGCACCAGAAGGAGGGGAATAACAGATTCTTTTAATTTTACACTTTTTCTTTGTTCTGAATTTTCTATAGTAAACTTGTACTTTTAGTAAGGAAAAAATACCACTGGCTTCAAAAAACACTGGTGTTTTTTTTTTTAACAGATGGGCTAGGGCTGTCCATAATGGAGAGCAGCAGCAGTCACAGGACCTAAGTGGGGACACTGAGGTCCCATGGGCACCAGTGACTCAGAGTAGGCCTCAGGTCTCCCGGATTCTCCCAGCTGCTCAACTTCTCTGCTGCGTGTTCTCCAGCTCTGTTTCTCTCCCTGGGCCACTTCCTCTCTGCAGACAGGGAGGCCCAGCTGTCCTAGGAGAGGTTTCTGCACAGGACGCCCAGCAACCTGGCTTACAGCAGAGAGGCAGCCTCCACCCCAGGTCCCCAGTCCCTCAATTCTCAGCCTCAGAGGTCACCTCTGTAGAGGACACTGTACATCAGCCCCACAGGACAGGGCCACTGCGTTGCTGGAGGAGAAAGCCAGGGAACTGTCTGCGGACAGGAAGTCAGGGTGGCCCACAAAGCACAGGAGCTCTCCCTCTCTGTGACGTTATTCTGCTTGGTCTTAGAGTCCGTGCTGGTCCCTCTTCCCCAGAGGCTGTGAGCACGATCACATTCGAGCTGAGCGCCCAGGGCCCAGCACTGTCCTGTTTTGCTCGATAACCAGTCAAACGTGCGAACTGGTGACTATGTGAGTGAATGACCTCCGGCCACCTCCCCAGCTGCCCGCTTACAACTAACAACTCGTCAAGCACTCACAAGGCGGCCTGCAGAGGCTGGGTCCCCCTCACCTTGGCCAGAACTGGAGAAGTAGTTGTAGTACTGGGACACATAGGTCATGATGCTGAGACAATCAGGGACACTCATGGAGACCATGTCATTGGGATCCAGCAGAGCAGGGATCCCCAGCTCCTTTTCAGCTACTTCGAAGGCCTGGGGTGGAAGCAGGAATAGACAGGACAGAAGAGGACAGGAGAAGGTGGTCAGAGGGCCCTCCTCACCCAGGCCCAACTCCTCACAGCAAGATGCGGCAAGGCAGCTTCCCTCAGCCCCAGCATCACCCCAGCCCCACATGATGGCCTGGAGCGGAGGCTGGGATGGCTGATGCTCCAGGCAGGGCGGCCACTGAGGAGTTGGCAGGAGACAGCCAGGGCCTTCTCTAGGGCCTGCACCCCACATGCAAAGGCAGCTGCCCTGCAAGACCCCTGCCTTCACCCTCAAACACACAAACACAAGCACACGGGCTCTCAGGCTTCTGCCCATCTGGGGACTCACCAAACGATTATTCTCGAAGACATTGTCCTTGGAAAGTGAATCAAAATCTCTGCAAGAGGCAAAGAGAGGAAGAGGATGGGTCAGGAGAAGAGGTGACAGGCCCAGCAGTGTGGGGTCAGAAAGAAGAGGGCAGAGAGACCTCATCCTGGCCAGTGTCAGCCTCAGCCTCAGCTGTGCTGGGGGAGGGGCCTGTGGATTCCCCAGGAGGGAACTGAGGCAGGGAGCGCTGGCTGATAGGGCTGGGGCTGCCAGGTGGGAGTTGGGCTCATAGCCCCCTGGGGCCTCCAGGCAGAGGCAGGGAAAGGGCGGGCTAAGGACCCAGCTTTCCAGGCTCAGATCCCTTTTCCCCCTAGGTTCCAGACACTCTTGAGTCAGTGGCAAAGACCCCCCTGAGACCAGGGCAAATGCTCTCAATAGCAGGCCATGCCCGTACTGCGCCTCGTGTGAGGCTCTGCGCTGAGCCGCTTGTCTCGTTGAGCAACTCTTTGGCAGGACCTTATCTCATTCTACAAATGAAGACATGAGGCCGGGAGAGAGGAGGCCACCAGCCCTGGCTTCCACGGCAGGTCACGGATTCACACAAGTCGCACCACCTTCCTGCATCTGAACCCTGCCCAGCCCAGGGACGAATGTTTTCTTAACTGGGCCAGGAATAGAACAAGTTTGAACCACAGAAGTGGAACACACTCCAGAGCTGCTGGCACTGCTGGCGGGTCACTCCTTGATGGAGCAGTGAGGGGTTCCCAAGTTTTCAAAGGTGGGACAGATGAGGGGACAGCTGGCTACCTGCTGCCTTTCCTTTATCCCCCTTCCCACCCCGCCTACTCCAGGCTGCTGGGAGCAGCTCGGCACGCAGCCTCCTGGGTGCACCCATCACAGCCTTTCCATTCCTTCTATGGCCAAAAGCTGCTGCCAAGATAGGTGGCCCAGGGACCTGGACCTCAGGCCCTGCTCTTGCAGGCCAGGCCGTGCAACCACGAGCAGGCCAGCAGTCCTCTGGCCTCCATTTCCCCATCTGTAAACTGGCGAAGCCTGAGTGCCAGCTCCCAGGCCAGCACAAGGGCTGGTGGAATCTGCACAGCCACCTCCCCTCACCCCGACACTTTCCGAGGCAGAGTCAGGGACCATGGAGCCCAGGCCAAGGCAAGAAGGGGCAGCAGGAGAACTCCGGCAGGGCTGGGTGGGGATGGATGAGCTCTGACCCCCTTTTGCCAGCTCTGGCCTGGGCTGCCTCACTAAGTCTCCTTATTTTGACACTGCCTAAGAGTGTGACCTTCAGGGGCTGGAGCGGTGGCTCAGCAGTTACAGCACTTGCTTGGCATGCACGAGCACACGAGTTCGAACCCCAGTACCATGTTCACAATGAAGTGTTGGAGCAACGAAAGCCACATGAAAAACTAAATAAAATTGAGTCTCTCTCTCTCTCTCTGTCCCTCTTTCTTAAAAAAGTGTGATCTTCAGCAAGTTGTTCAACTCCTCTCCACCCAGTCTTGTCTGTGACAGTGGGGACAGGTGAGGGCACACCAGCCTCACTCTCCACATTGGCTGGTTCCAAGGCCAAATGATACAAAAGCAAGTTGTCTTAGTCATTTACTGCAGCTTTCTCTGCTGTGTTCCTAAAAGGCTGGGGCCACATTTGATCACACTCCGCTCCCAACACTCTACACAGCTCCCAGTACTTAGGAGGCTCCCTAAATGTTGAAGCAGGGGCAGAAGCGCTTGCCTGGCAGGCACAAGGACACAGTTTGAGCCCCAGAACCACGTACACAACTGAGTGTTGGAGCAATGAAAATCAGGTGAAAAACTAAATAAAACATTCTCTCTCTCAACCATCCCTTTCTGTCTTTAAATAAATGCTGAAATAAATTAAAAATGTAGCAAGATACTACAGTTTTTCTTCCAACTTCTCCCACCCTTTCTCTGCCTCTCATCAATATTTGGGTTTTGGTAACAGATCTTTTCTGATGGTGGCGGCCTGGAAAGTTCCATTTTGCTCAAGGAGAAATAAAGGAACAAAAATAAAACCCACATGGTTCCTGGCCTCCAGAGAGTTCAGTTCCCTGGATTAGCGAGAGGTGCATGGACCAGAGCCTCCTCCCTGCAGAGGCCTGGGCAAGCACTGGGTCCACTCTGCCAAAGCCCCACAGTGCCAGCAGCGTGGACCACTCTACAAGATGGTTCTTGCTATCGCCCCTGACGCCACCCTGATCCATCACTGAGAAATTCGCTCTCCGTTCAGTTGGACTTGGGTCTCAGTTTCTCTCCTATGCAATGGGCCGTTCACCCAAGCACTGGCCTCCCAGGCAAATGAATGTTGGGATCTGGTTTCGGATCTCTTCATGGAGCCACACCACAGCCCTTTTATTTTTATTTTGAGACAGGGTCTTGCCTGGGCCTCGCTAAGATGCTGAGGCTGGTCCCTAACTTGCGTGCGCCATCGCACCCAGCTGTTTCGTGCTTTCTTGATTGGCATCTCCTGCCTGGTAAGGTGTCCAGCACAGGAAACTCTATAAGTCCTTGTTGTATGAATGAAGGAAAAAAACACCGTCATTCTCCTCCTACTGCTAATAGCACTACTTATAATAACTAGTGTTAATTGCATGCTTATTATCTGATTTAATCCTCACAACAACCCCTATTATCTATCTTCTTATGAATCAATCCCACCTCACAGACACCTGGAGGAACCCAGACTTCCTAAGAACCAGGTGGCCTGCACTTGCATGCCAATAGGCTTAGGGCCACCAAACAGGTTAGCTTGACACCCAAGTCCCTTCTCGCTCTTGGCTTGGTCCCTGCCTCCTGCCTCACCACCAGCCAAAGAGAAGACCCCTTGAGCCTCTGCTTCAACACAGGGGCCAAGAGGTCTCCTCAACTCCAGAACCCCTACCCCTGTGCCTCCATTAGTACAGTGTTGCATGCTCCACATCAGGCAACAGGCCACCTGTGTCACCACCTGTGTCATCCGTTCCCTTCTGTATCTACACCCCCAAAACTCCCTCCTCCAGGGCCCAGCCCACCCCCACAGCCGCTGCACCACACGGCACAGAGTAAACTGGATGTCTGTACCATAAAACTCGTGGGGTGATCCTTCCAGAGCTCTGCCAGGCGCTCCCCTGTGGGAGGGCAGATCTGGGGGTTTACCAGGCTGGGGAGGGAGGGGAGTCCTGCTAGGGGGCTGTAAGCACAGAGAGCTCAGGACCAGTCTTTGATTCCCAATTTGCAGATGACTTAAAGCAAAAGAAAGGGTGGGCACCAGATAGAGTTTCACTCATTGTTTTATGAATGAATGAATGAAGGGAAGAGGTTGCAGGCCTCAGGACAGATAGGGTGGAGGCAGAAGCCACAAGTGAGTGGCTCTGGGGCTCTGAATACATTTTCCTGTAACCTCACCGGGCCGCTCCAGGCAGGAAAGGCCACTTCACAGCCTGGAAAAGTTGACTGGTGGCCCTCACTGAGAACGTGTGAACCTGACTCCTCTTCCCTGCCCCACCTCCTGCCTCACAGAGGTCAGCAGGGACACAAGCCACACAAACACCTGGGCAGGCAGGTCTGATTCCTAACCGAGGAGGTGTCTGGGAGCATGGTGTGCCTCCTGTTATCCAGCAGTCATTAATTTAGGGGCTCCTTTGTGCCTGAACTGCACACTGGGGCATCAGAAGTGAGGGTTCACTGTCCCCACAGGGTGATCAACCCTCCACCCTTCTAGATTCTCTGGGCTATGAATTAAATTGACATAAAACAGTGGAACAAAAGAAAAACTATTTAATGATACATGTCATCCCTGGAGTCCCACAAACTACGAGGCTCAGAGAAGAGTGGGACTGAAGCTTACCAACAGCAGCGGCGGCAGCAAGGAGCTGGGCCGGGTTTCAGGGGAGGAGGGATTGTGTGGAGAAGGAAGGTCGTGCGGAGGTCTCAGCCTTAGCACGAAGACCCCGTAGACTGCTACCCAGAGAGACCCTACCCGCGGCAGATTCCCTTTACAGATGCAGATTTCTCCTACACATGCAAATTTCTTTTACAAAGCACCACTCCAGGAGTCGCCAGTTTCTCAGATCAGCTTAAACCTGCCAAAGGAGTCGGTCTTGGGCTGGCAGATTCCGAGCTCCTACAGTCACATTTTGGGGAGGTGCGACTTGGGCCACTGTAGGGGACGGGGTGGGACTCAGCGCCCCTTTAACGAGGCCAGGGGGCTCGGCCCCCTTCGCCGGAAATCAGTGCCGGGAGGCGGGTGTGGGTGCCCCGCGCCTGGCCGGGTCCGGGTCCCGCGGGCGGGGTCCGAGGCTGGGAGAGGGGAGGCGCGGGGGGCGCCCGGCGCCCGCCACCGCGTCACTGAGGGGGGCGGCGGTCCCCGCCCGGCCCGCCCGCCCCGCGCGCCCCGGCACTCACAGCAGGTCGGGCCGGTGCCGGTGCAGGATGGCGCAGAAGGCCAGGCCGTCCCGGAAGGAGCTGCTCAGGTCGCGGATCTCCACGCCGCCGTAGCCCTGGCACTGGCGGCGGCACCAGGCCAGCAGCGCGCCCCGCGGCCCCGCCATGGCCCGGGCTCCGGCGCGGCTCTCGGCTGCGGCTCCGGCGGACGGCGGGCGCCGCGCGGGGCCGGTTTCCGGCCGCGGCTGGCAGCTCGGGGCGCCCACCGGCGGGCGGGCGGGGCCGCCGCGGAGTCCTCGCTGGCTGCGGCGCGGCCCGGGCTCGGTCCCCGGCCCCGCCCGCCCCGCCCCTGCCTGCCTCGACCTGCCCGAGCCGCCGCGGCCGCCGCTTACTCACCGCGGCCCGCTGCCCTCATTGTGGGCCGGCCGCGGGCGCCCGCCGCCTGCGAACCCGCCCCAGCCCGCCCGCGCCGCGGGGGACGGGAGGCGGCCCGCGCCCCACCCAGCCGCGGCCCCGCCCCCGGCGCGGTCCCCTCCCCGGCGGCGCCCGGCGCCCCATGGCCGCGCTCCCCCGCGAGCCCCTCGG
>PVKS010019664.1:0-18838 GCA_004027875.1 Aplodontia rufa
TGAAAGAGACAGAGAAAGAGAGAAACAACTTTATTTAGTTTTTCACATGGCCTTCATTGCTCCAAATTTAGTTGTGTACGTGGTGCTGGGATTTGAACCCGGGTCCTCTTGCTTGCCAGGCAAGCGCCGAAACCGCTGAGCCACCGCTCCAGCCCCTCCTTATACTAACTTTTAAATAATTTGCTTTCCTCCTGCTTCTCAGTTGTTTTTTTTTTTTTTTTTTAACAAAGAGGGAAAGTGAGAGTGAGAGAGAGAATGGGAGAGAGAATCCATTTTTTTTGCATATGGCTTTCCTTTTGCTGAGGTTTGAACTCACATACTTATGCATGCCAGGTAAGCACCACAATGGCTAAGCCACCGCTCCAGCCCCCTCAGTCTCGTTCTATAGCCTAACTCCTTATCCCAATGTGTGAATGCCTCTTGAAGATTTTGGTAACAATTATTTTATCCTTAAGCAGATAAAAATAACCATAATCACAACATCAATGACTTTATAGTCCTTACCACTAAAACAGTAGAAGGCTGGACCCACCTATTGGGAAAAGTTAGTCCTGTCAATAATTCTCATAGTAAATTATTCACATTGAGTTTCTGTGTTCACAGCAAGGACATCACGTCTGTCTATAAGGATAAGTATTTGCTTATCCTTGATGGTATTAACCACCTCAGAGATGCAATTAGTTAGCTTGGAACAGAAGGGCAAAATTCATGTAGAAAATGTGTTTTTCAGGTCTGCAGTCATGACTGAAATTACAAAGTCACACTAAGTTGTATTGGGTTTCAGAGGTTAAGAAAATTATTCAAGGTTCATAGTGTAACAAATTATCTAACAAGGTTTTTCCACAAATCAACATCCTTTAGAGGAAATACAGGGAATAAAAACTATTCATGGCAATTATGAGTTGCACGTATGTTTTCTTATTTACAGAATTAGTTTATCATTTAATGTATTGGATTTCATTAGCACTAAATTTCATTGTTCCATTAGAAACAATATGTTTCTGGGGTCTAGTGGTTCTATATTTTTAAAAATTTGCCTTAAAAGTGCATAGCAAGTCATTTAAAATACATATGAAATAAGGAAATAGTTCATGAGACCATACCACTGCAGTTTTTATCATTAGTACACCTTAGACGCAGTAGACATCACCAGATCAAGTTCAATGAATTATGTGTATTTTCTCTATAGCACAAATACCAAAATAGTTCATAAATAGTTCTTGGCTTGTCTGGTTAAATACAAAATAAATAAGAGTAAGAAGAGTTCTTATAAATTACCTAAGTCAATCTTTTCCCTTCATATGGAAGAAAAATAATCCCCAGATAGAATTAATATGTTGAAAACAAGACCATTGTTTTCATAACACTAAACCAAGATAAGTTTCACTTAAAATAACCCAGAAAAATACTTAGGTGACTGAAGTCACAATCTGGCAAACTAATAAAACTCTGGATTGTCACTTTAAAGGCACAACTAAAGTACTATCTTGAGGATTACATCTGGTATCCTTCAATATGTACATATACTTTAAAAAATCCCATTATATGGTCCTGTGTCCCTTACAGCCAGCTTCCACAGATCCAGGTATCCAGTTTTGGAGGTAAAAATGACCACTCTCACATTCTTCCCCACTTTCCAGTTACAGATGGTATGCTTCCCAGTCCTCCCTAGCTACAAAATCTTTGTAATTAAGAATACTGGTTATTGGGGACAGTGGGATACTTCTGTAAAAATACAAAACAATCTAAATCTGTAGCTGCTGTTGGGGTTCCCTTAACAGCGGGAGTAATTGATCTTTATTATTATTAAATGATAAAATTATTGTTAGTGACTGATGTAGGGATAAGTTTGTGTGAAGCCACTGAATTTACTGATAGGAAGTTTGGTGGTTTTCCTATTAAAGAGAATTTGAAGGAGCCACAGCTAAACAAAACATAGTAAAAGTAGCTTAATCTCCTCAGCTATGGTCTGGCTTACATTACTTTCAAGTAACCAAATTACAATTCAGGAATCCACTGTATTAATGTGATCTATAATTCTCCCGGTAACATTCATGCTTTTCACTCTAATTGGAGATAGTGATTGACTGTCACCTCAAAGAATCAGTAACACTGAAAAGTTATTTAATTTAATATATGCAGTGAGTAGATCTTAGTTGTGCAAAAGGTGCACCATGGCATATTCATTTCGTGAGTAGGTTTCCTGTGCGCTTAGACCTGATAATTTCTTACTGTAAATACCTTTGACAAATTGACTGAGGGCTTTCTATGGATACTTGAATATATTCTGCATATACTTGAAGAGAAGTAACAGAGCGAAATGAATTCACAATTAAATAGTCCAATTTCCTTGAAGCATGGGTGGGACAACTCAGGCATTTTGTCTGTAGTCGCCCATATATTTCCATGACAATCAGGCCCAGTTGGCCCCAGTATCAACCTGCTCTTTAATACTCCCTGTAATTAATGATTGTTGGAGACTGAATCCAACATGACCCTTGGCTGGATGCCAGAGAAAAGTATTACTAGTAAACAACTCTGCAAGAGGCCCAGCTGGCTTGCAACTTCCTGAGTAATTAGCAAACTGTCTGACCACATGACTAAGCTATTTGGCTGCTCTATTGTTGCAACTGATTGATTATGTTTGTTCTGTGTCCCTATTGAGAGTTTTGTAACAAATTAATACTGGGAATACAGGGAAATAGGAGAGGTAGGGAGAGAAGAAAAG
This sequence comes from Aplodontia rufa, assembly GCA_004027875.1. NCBI lineage: Eukaryota > Metazoa > Chordata > Mammalia > Rodentia > Aplodontiidae > Aplodontia > Aplodontia rufa. Next base: position 2,729 of record PVKS010019664.1, read on the forward strand.
CCTTGAGTGTAGAAGCAGGGACTTTAGTGAGAGGAGATGTAAAAGCTTTGCCTCTAGAGAGATGGAAAAAATAAAGTGTTTGGAGAACTTCAAATAGAAAGAGAAAAATAAAGAAGCAACTGAAGCACCAGAGCTGTTGTTGTGTCTCTCTGCAGGCAGGGGGCGCGACAAATGATGTCCTTGTTATTTTGCATCACTTCTCTATTTCTCCACTGGTGCTTTATGGGATCATTCCCTCCTAAATTATTTGTACTCAGATTGTTCTTTCAGTGTCTACTATTGTCAAAATCTCATCAAAGACCTACAATACATGAGATAAGTAGTAGGAAAAGAACTGTACTACTGAATAAGAAGTGTTGCAGTCAATATTAGGATTGCAAATTTTAAACAGTTCTGTTTGGGAGGGCCTGATTGAGAAGTTAGTGTTTAAGCAAAGGTTTGAAGAAAATTGAGAATAGGACAATGTCTATAGGAAGAAAACACATAAGTAGTGGTTACAGAAAAATTACAAGACTGGAACATTTTTGACATTGTTTTGAAATAACAGGGTAATATGGGCTCTGGATAGAGTAGAAGTTAAGAACAATAAATTGAAATCAAGTAAGGTGAGTCAGTGGTAGGGTTGGGGAGAGTATACAGGATCTCTTAAGTCATTGGAAGATCCTTGTTTTTTATTCTGAAAGGGAAGAGATATCACTGTATGGTTTTGAATAACTCAATCTGTCTTTGATATTTCAAGATTTACTGAATTCCGATTTCTTACTTTCTGGAAGAGGGAGGTAGTCCTGAAAAAGAGAGGAGGGGATATGGGTATAATTATTCACACATTGCTCTGTTCTTCTGCTTATACTTTATCCCTGCATATACCTCATCCATGAGGTAAATTGAGGAGTGAGGGTAGAAGGTGTCTGTGATTAGTCATGTTGACTTTTTAGGCTCCTAGTCCATCAGGCACATTCTCAAAACTAGCTTCTAGTTCCATTTCTTCTTTGTTTATTCACCAAACTGATAGCTTTTTTTTGTCTGCTACTAACAACAGGATAGCTACAAGGGTAGGTTCCCTACCAAATATTTCAATATTTTACTATCTATAAGACAAAAATCATTCTAATATATGTGTGGAAACACTTTTCTATGTAGGGTAATACATTTTTCTCTATTTCATAGATTCCCAAATTTCCATTCAGAGTAATTTCTCATTTCCAGCTGTTGAGGAAGGGCACCTTTAGATTTCCTACAAACCCAGAGTATGAGAAATAAATATTTCACCACAATCTGTCCTTGTGTTCAAGTAAACAGCGTAGATCTAAATGGAGAAATGTCCAAAAAAAGTTTGCATTTCATCAGAATTTAATTTATAATGCTGACATTGTACAAATTAGTAAAAATATTTTTACGTTATTTAGGGTTCTTAACTGGGAAAGTGTGTCAATTTACCATTATTATTTATTATTCCTAACATTTAGGTAGAATGTCTTCATATTTTAATATGAGGAAGTAGTTCATCTATAGTAAAGATTTATAATCATAAAGTATCAGAACACATCAGAGAAGCCAATTCATCAAATTAACCTTTGATATGCTAAATGGTCAGGTTCCAAGAGGATGGTAATCTCCCATTACAGTTTGGTCACATCACAGATCTGAGAGTAGATATAAACTTTACTGCGCTGGATAGACTCCACTGATTCTCCTGCTATTGAAAGTGTAAAACCCTGGATTTGACAAATCAAGTCCAGAAGGTAATTTTTTACAACTGTTTTTGCAGATACAGTAAAATCTCAGGGCTGATAGATTAAACTACACGAATTGGGAGGGTAAGACCAATTTATGTGCCAATTTGTTTTATTTTAACTATTTTCTACAAAATTTTGCAGTATTACTTATCAAATAATTGCATTTTTAAAAATCTTTTCTTGTCAAAAACAGAGACAAAACTTTTGAAGTTCTGTTCAATTTATTCATATGACTCTGTCTACCTTTCTTCCTGATTGTATCATCATTCAAGTGGTTAAAAAAAAAAAGGCCTGCATTTCTATGTGGTGGATTGATATAGAAATGCCTCGAAATGCCCATGTGCCAACATGCTACTCTGGTCTTAGTACTCAAGCTGTTTTTGTCCTTTCCATGATGTATTGACATTTTTATACTACTATATATTAATTTTAAGTATCTTCCCAATATTCATGAAGCATTTACCTGCTTTGGAAAAATTAAAAATAATAATACAAGATGCTCAAACTTTATAGAAAATATGAAAAAAGCCAGTTAGAAAGGTTTATTTATTTTTTGTTCATCTTTATTTAAGATCCATTATCCCACCAATAAAAATCACATTTTGGTATATTCTTTCCAGGTTTGCTTTCCTTAGTTATGATTTTATATCATGTTACTTTCCTTCCAGGAGAAACACATACCAAGGTGGCATCTGTGACACAATGATTCCTCCAGTGGGCATGTGCCTGAGAAGGGATGCTCCATGACACTGAGCCAGAGGCCTTCCCTAGAAAGAGCCCTTTCCTCTGTGGTGCAGACATTCTCATGTAGTGACAGTGAAGTGTAAGAGGGACTGATGCTCCTGTGTAGAGCATTGTACTCAGAGGGGAAACTGAAGCTGATGTTTGAGAACAGGTCAGGGATGATGAGGAAACATGGAAAGCTCTGTGGTCCTGGAGTGAAGTAGTGGTGCTCCCTCAGGCTATCTTGGATTCCATCCTTGTTAACTGGTTTGATTTTTTTAGAGTTTTTTTTTTTTAATTCTTTAGACACTCTAAAGTCTACTAATTATCACAAACCCGTTAATTTGAATCTCTCATTTACATAAAAAAAGAGTTCAATTAAAATGCCAGATATGCAACTATACATTCTGGTTTCATTTTTTTTCCCAAGTAATAAGCTTTCCCAACCTTAACTTCTAGATTTAATTGATAAGATGCACAATTATTTAATACATTACAAAACATAGCTGCATCATAGTTTAATTAATCTGCATGCTCTGAGACAACCTTTACCAGTTAGAATAATGTTGAAATAGATATATATACTACTATTTTTATAATTTAGGTTAATATCGTAAGATAGAGTCCCAAATACAGGGTTAATGAGTAAAAAGGATAAACATTTTAATGGTTTTAATTCTTATTGATAAATTGACTTCTAAAATGGATAAAGTTATTTATTTTTCTACCAGAACTATTTTCAGTATGAAGTTGTATTACTTTTTCAATATTTCTAATTTACAAAATGCAAAATGATAAGTCATTGATGTTTCAATTTTTGCTTATATGATTACCAGTGTGGTTAAACATCTTTATATATGTTATGGCATTTAACACATTTGACCTATTTGTATAAAATCAAATACACCCTTACTGAGAAAAACTACTTATATACCCACTTAGCATGCATTCAAGTTAATAAACAGTTACCTAGAACTTTAATGAATGAATCTTAAAAAATGTTAAGTTTATCACTTTTGTTATAAGCATTATTATTTTTACCTTTATTTGGACACTGCTGATAGAGAATTATCATGCAAATTTTCTAAGCATACTATGCCAGAATTCCTTGAGTGTAAATGTGTTGTTAAACTATTCTCTGACTTATGAAAATGAAGGATATTCAAGAGTGAACAGAATAAATGTATTTCTGAGCTTTATCCATTATCATGGGCATCTTAGTATTAAGAAAAGCATCACTCCCAGTAGCAGGTTTTAAAAAAACATCACTCTCCTTCCAAACAGCAACGTGACTTTTGACACTTTCAGGCAGATTAAGAACTGGAGTCACAGTGGGCAGCCATAAGAGTCTAAACACACAGAGCAATGGGTCTCTCCATTGGTGGGAGGAAATTAGTGACTAAAGCCCTTAAAACCATGGATCAATGGTAGTGATGTGCTACAGGGAATCTATGAACAAGCTTCTTTCTTTTCTGTCTCACAGGGAGCATCAGTAGAGAGTATGATCTGTTGAAGTCAATAGAAACCATTGTGAAAGTAGTGTACATGTGTAGATTTAAACTGACTTGATATATAGCTAAAAGGAAAATAAAATATTTGACTAAAACTGTGATATTGCTTCCTACATTGTTTTTCAAAAAATAAATAAAAATTTAGACATCCAACAAATTGAGAATAACAAAAAAAATCAACAAAACAAATGTATAAAACATAATTTTGGTTTCTTAAATGATCAGTTTGTAAAATAATTTCATTTCAGGAATAATAGAAGAGACATATGTTCTTCCTTCTGACTTAATGGGAAATGACAGTCTCCAGTGCATCATAATTGACGTGGTTTGCACAAAATGTGTAGAATGCCAAAGGAGTCGAAAAAATATGCAGCTGACTTTAATTTCACATAGGCCATTTTGAAATGTATTAGTTTAGAAGCTTCCGTCCTGCTGATTCGTAGGTGAGCCTTGGAATTTTTCCTCTGCACCCTCTCTTGATCTGATTTACCCATTACTTTTTCTCAACTAGAAATGGGCAGCACAGAAGAATGGCTGTTGAGTGGAAGATGATGTAAGAGGTAAGGCAGAAAATCAATAAAGATGAGGGGAAGAAACTTCCCAGTGAATTGTTTCTGACCACTCTGTCCCACTCCCAAAAGGAACATAAATTTACTTTCCTTAGGAGAGACATCTAAGAATTACCATCTGTCACTTTGGGAAGTTATCTTTTGTACTTTGAGTCATAAGAGACAGCTGTATTCCCTTACACCATTTAATCTCCCCTCTTTATTGTTCATACACATCGACATGCCTATTTTCAGTTAAATCACTAACTGGTGATGATTTGGTGGTGATCCTGTAGATGTCCCCTACACAGATGGAAAGTGAAATATATTACTTTTATTTATATCGTGAGTTTATGGATCTCCATAAAAACATGATTATCTTTCTCTCTTTCCTGAATTAATTACCTCGTTCCTCCTCATCAGCTTTTTTTTAATGTCTAAATACCTTATCTCCTCATCTTCTACTTTTCTTTCTTACCTTTCTCCTTCTCCTTCTTGACTTACATTCTAAGACCCTCGAAAGTTCAATGTTCAAGCAGTGTTACAGAGGAGCAGTGGTACAGAGATTGGAACACTTCCCTGGCACGCACAAGGACCCGAGTTTGAACCATGTATGCAACTGGGTGTCCAATAAATAAGAACCAGATGAAAAAAAAATTTTTTTAAATTCAATGTTCTTTTGACCCAAACTAGACTAAGTTCTCTCTAGTCTTTCTTAATCAATGCTATTATCCTAAATCCTGTTTGTTGCTATATTAAGTTTGATGATTTTCACATGCCTATATTTAATTATTTGTTCCTTTTCTTATTTTATGAACACATTCTTAAATGGTTTATCAAGAAAACATGAGTGGGAGTTAAATTTCTTGAGTGCATACATGACTGACAATGTCTACACTTTATCTTGTTTAATTGATTTTCAGTTTTCCCAGATATGGAATTCCATGTTGACAATCTACACTGTCTAGAAGTTCAAAATTACTGTGACTATCATTTCTCTGTAGATGACATATACAGAAACTTCAAAGATTTTCCATTTAGTTTTTTTTTAAGAGAGAGGGACAGTGGGAGACACAGAGAAAGAGAGAAACAACTTTATTTAGATTTCACATGGCCTTAGTTGCTCCATCACTCAGTTGTGTACATCGTGCTGGGGTTTGAACCCGGGTCCTTGTGCTCGCCAGGCAAGCACCGAAACCTCTGAGCCACTGCTCCAGCTCCTCCATTTAGTTTTTTCCTGAAGCTTCATAATGATGTTCTGAGTTTGACTTTTTTCCCTATATGTTAGCATGAGAATGTGTGATCCTTATCTTTGAAGACATGTGTCCTTCAGTTCTGATACTTTTGTTTGTATTATTTCTTTGATAGTTTTCTTTTCTATATCTTGTCTGTCTCTATTAATATTCTCTTGTTAACACTCTTGGGTTGACAATCTGTCCCTTACATTGCTATTTAATATTTTATACATATTTGAAATTCTAATTTCTAAGAGATTTAATTTTTACCATCTAATTCTTGTTCTCTCTGAATACAATATCTTCTTCTATCCCACCATCCAAATATATATTTCTTCTTCCTTTTAGAAGTCTGTGAAGTTTCTTTTTACCATAAAAAGATATTTGCTCTTTTAGCAATCTCTACTTCAAATTGGAGGCTTCTGTTATTTGTCATCTATTCTTTGGCTATGTGCAATTTAGGAATCAAAGACTGTTTGAGTAGTCTGAATATATGGTTGTACCATGATAGCTAGAGGAATTTGCTTTGATGCTGATGGGTACGGTATTGGATATTATTTGAGGATTTATGAATGCCAGATAAAGAGGTAGAGGTAGTTTGTCTTACTCTTTTAAGTTTTTCTGGAAAAGAAACTTCAAAATTACTACCAAAGGAAGTATAACCTAACAGTGGTGGATAGAGTGTTGTAGTATCTTCCATTAACAGATTTTATTTTAATCACACTATTTTCTGTTTTGTTTCTTTTTTCTTGTTTTCTTTTTCCTGGATTTCTCATTCCAAGTACCTAATATCTTCAGTGGGTTTTTTTTGTTTTTGTTTTTTGTTTTTTTGGTCACCTGTTCATTATTTTTAGTAATCCCCTAAGGGCTGTGTAGCTACCTTTACCTATCAGTTTCAACAGATATATATATATATATATATATATATATATGTATGTATATATATATTTAACATATATATATGTTTCATCCTCTCATGCACATTGAAATCCCCAAAATACTTATGACACTGTCACTCTAAAGTTTTTAACCAACTTGGGCTTTGGGGTTTAAATTCCTTTCTTTCCTTTCTTTTCTTTTATCATTTTAGTTTTTAAGGAAAGATAAAGATGTGCAAATGTGGTCATCCCACCTTATTTTTTTAAAAAAAGTGGGATGTCAGGAGTTAAAATATTTTAAGATAGGTAAATATAAAAAAGGATTGAATCAAGAAATGTGGAGATATTATTGACTAAGTAATGACTTTTACTTTAATTAGCTTAGAGTCCCAACACATCTCCTTATAATCCCTCACGGTTTACCAATGAATCATCATGTTACTTTACATTGCTGTGCTTTTTGCTTTAATTTCCTTCTACCTATTTGCCAAGGTGTGACTTATATAGCACCTTCAAGAAAATCTTTTATGATTCACACAATGTATTAGATAATGTACTTCTGTGATTCTATTACATACTCTTTGTATTTTATTGAACTTTCTATGAATTCATCCATTTTAATAATTGTATTGAAATTTTTATTTTATTTGTATCCTCCTAGCACCTAACACAATTTATAACTAGAAGTAAAAGCACTAATTTTAAAAATATTTATCAAATGGGTAAATGGCTGAAATAGCTGTGCCTTTATATGTTTAACATGAATAAACAGTATGATACCTAATATGAATGGCAACAATATTATTACAATTTTAAGTACAGAAAAATACTGTTTGAGGAAAAAAAAGTGAAAGGTGAGTTAGTGTAAGGTCCAATCATCTAGAAAATTGTGCATACTTTTGGAAATTTAGAGATGTTACAAAATATAATTATACATGTTAGGAAACAGGCCCCAATTAAGTAGAGAGGTATGTAAAGTATGACAAAAGAAGACCAGTGGAAACACTTAGGACTTTTAAATTAGATATATTGAAAGCTTTGGGATATAAATTTTGGTATGGCTATAGGACTCAATTTTTTTTGTTAAATCAAAAAAAAAAATCATGACACATGGATAAAATTTAGGAGCAACCCAACTGGAACACATGGCTTATGAAAAATGGCTTTCTCCTTTATAAGAAGCTCCAAATTGAGTATCCACACCTCTGAGATGTTTTATGGCGTTTTTGTGCACATGGTCAGTAGTTGGAGTCTTGGACCTCTAAGGAGCCGAGCCCTCCAACATCAAGTGCTTTGACATTTACAATAGAATAGAATAGAAATATTCAGCTAAAATGAGAGCATTGACTTCATAGCAGATCTTGTGCAGCATAAATTTGAGGCAGTCTATACACAGAGCTTATATAGTAACTAAAATTTTAATGTCCTAAAGCACTGGTGGTCCAAAGCAACGAAAAAGATAAAATATTATCAAAATTAAAAATTATAAGAAACATTTGGAGTTACTACTTATTTATTGGTTTCTATAATATAGTTTTATTCACAGTAATCATCATTTAATTGATTTATTATTTGAAAATTTAGGCATTCTCTGTTTTATCTATTGATTTTAAAAACCTATGTACTTGAGGCTGGAGTGATGGCTCTGTGGTTACAGCTCTTGCCTGTAATGCATAAGAACCCAAGTTCAAAATCCAGCACCACGTATACAGCGAGGTGTCAGAGCAATGAAAATCACATGAAAAACTAAATAAAATTGATTCTATCTCTCTCTTACTGTTCCTCTCTCTTTAAAAAAAAAGCTTGTGCTTTGAAAAGAATAAAATAGAAGTATGTCCAAATTAAATAACATTCCTAAGCTTGCCCAGATAATGAGTCCATTATAATACTTAGAATTTATGTGTTTGCTTTAAAATCTAGCATTCATATGACTGACATAATGTATAATAGTTAAAATGATTACATTTTAATCTGTCTTTTAATTACAACATTAAAACTTCATGATAAAATGATAGTGACTCGGAGTGACTTTCATTCAGAACCCTCTATGTCTATGTAAGAGAAGTATCGATGCTATATTTCCTTTTACATTTCAGGGAACAACATGCTATCTACTTTACATTTGTGATTGGACCTTAATAAATTAAAAATGCTCTTCCACTCATTTGCATTAGAAGAGTGAGCTGAGGATGTACTTCTCCCAAGTTCCTAATAAAACAGAACCACTGTTCAATTGTTCCCAAAACCATTTTTCAATATATGTTGTGATCTATAAAATTGTGTTATTTCAAAAATATGAAGGTAGTAGATTCTAACTTCAATTTAAATTATCAATACACTTAGGACATACTTGGTGCTGGAGTTTTTCTTGCAATTACATATAATATGAATTCTCTACATGTATTTGACACTTAAAATTTCTTTTGATAACTCACATACTGATTTCTGCATTTAAAGAACATTTGGTGGGAAAACCGTCTCTCTGAATTTTGATTTCTGTAGATAAGAGTTGTACAAATCCCAAAGGTTACTATGTAGAGACAGATGTTTGTTATAAACTACAGTTTAATCCTATGCCCTGCCACTGTCTACTTTCCTTTCCATATATCATCACCAAAAATAACAAGATAATAGAAAACAAGTTTTCATCCAGGATGATTTTGGTTGATGATGATGAATGAAGCAGAATAGACAGCCTGATTTTCATAAGTTAAATTGAACTTGCAGTGCCAAATGTAGCAACAACAGCAAAAAAGATTAGCAGACATGACAAGGGAAAAAAGAAGAATTTATGTGCAAACACATAATGCCATTTGGACGAAAAAAGAGTTATGAAATTGTAGGAATGCATAGATACAGAAATACTGGCAGGAAAAAAAAACTAAAAATATATTATCTAATGTTGGAAGCAATTGTTGCAGAGAATCAGGGCCAAGCAAATATAGCAGGGTAGTTTTAGGAAATAATTTCATTTTGTTTTATTGATATAAAAAATCATGCCTTAGTTCTTTTGGCATATAATACAAATAATTACCAAGGACTATAATCTACACAGAATTAAAAGGAGAAAATAACATCAGGTGACATACAGGAATATTTTAACATATTTAACTAATAGTCCCCATTATTCATTTACCACCTTCATGAAGCAAAAAGAATCCCAACTGCTTTTATACTGTCTTGAGAACACACTATGAAATTAAAACAATATGTGTATACATCTTCCAAGTTACTTACAAGTAACTCATTTAAATTTCTTCCTCTATTTTGTGGCTTCTGAAGGGGTAAACTGAAAAATTAATAACAAAATGATTCTACATGGTAGTTTAATCTAAAGATCCTTTTATTTTTCTTTTAATTTAGATCAAAATAAATTCACACAATTGTCTTTGTCTTCATGCACAGAAGTCCATCCTTATTCAGAGGGTATGTGATCCAAGACCTCCATTTGTTGCTTAAAATCATGGATGGTACCAAACCATATAAATGTCATGTTTTTTCCTAGACATGCATACCTATATTAAAGTTTAATTTATAGATTAAACACAATAAGAAATTCATAATAACTACCAGTAAAATCAAATAAGTATAATAATATGCTATAACAAAAGTCATTTGAAACATGAATTTATTATGTCTGGAATTTTTCATTTCATATTTTTGATTGAGACTGGGTTACTAAAACTGAAGAAAGGGAATCTATGAATTAGAGGAACTAGTATAAAACTGATTGCTACTTTTGTTTTAGTAAATGTAAGGTAGATTTATGCTATTAAGTAAATGATGTAAATTTCCTTACATCAACTCCCACATAAGAGAATTTCAATATTCGTTAATTATTAGCATGAAAGTGACTTAAAGTATATCACAGTTTATACTCTATGATATTATTTCAATTAGTAAGATATTAAGTTTGATTTGTAATGAAACTTTGAATAAATCTCAAGAAAATAGTCTAATACTTGAAAATCAACATTAACAGTGATCTGTGTAATGGATGAAAGCAAAAATCAATACAAAACCAGAACCAATTGCTAATGTATATTATAATTAGTGTCATATTATCAAATTTAATGAATTCCTGAAAATGTTATTTAAAGAAAAAGTTTTTAATAAAAATCTGTTGATTTGTTATAAATTAGGGGTGGGACAACATTCTAGATTAATTTTTCTTTTGTTTTTTTAAAGAAAGAGGGACAGTGAGAGAGAGAAAGAGAGAGTGAGAGAAAGAGAGAAACAATTTTTATTTAGATTTTCATTTGACTTTCATTGCTCCAGACATCATTTTGTACGTGGTGATGGGATTTGAACTCACGTACTCGCACATTCTGGGAAATCGCTGTAACCACCGAGCCACTGCTCCAGCCCCTACATTAATTATTTTTAACTAAATAAAGCTTAAGAAAGTCATCATTTTTAAATTTTTTTCAAAAATTGTATCTGTATTTTTATAGTAGTAAGCATTCTTAACTTTTATTTTTGGTAATGAATATAATTGTAAACTTACTCCTACCATAAACAATTATAAAACTAAACAAAAACAATGAAACTATTGTCGGAATGTTTATATCAGACAGTGAAGGACTTTGGATTCTTTCTTTTTTTTTTGAACAACCATACAAGTTTTTAACAAAATAATATAAAATGTGTATATATTCTGGATATTGCAATTACTCCCAGGAGTGCCCCCCTATTACCCTCCCTTATCCCGCCCTTCCCCTTCCCACAATATCTCTAAAAAAGTATTAGGTTGTAAAATATTACATCTTATCTGGATTTAACACATGCTAATAGACCAACTTTCTCACTGTCCAGGGTCTAGTCCCCACCTCCACAGATGAGTGGAGACAATCGACCCTTAGTTCTCTGGGTTAAGCTGATTTTACTCAGCATGATCTCTTCCATAGCCATCCATTTACCTTCAAAGACTGCAATATCATTGTTTCTAATTGCTGTGTAAAATTCCATGGATTCTTGAGATAAGGGTAACACATAAGATTAATTGATTGGGTTCTCTTCCTAGTGGCCCTTTGGGATGACAGCAAGTGAGTTACAGCCCCAAAAGAGCAAGGCAGTTGTAATAAGCAGAAGTCTGACTAAAGAAGCAGCTGAAGTTTGAGGAAAAGAGTAGTAGAGAAAAGAAAATGCATAAGAAAGATTCCAGAAATCTGCTTATGAGGTCTGTCTGTAGCTTATGCAGTAGGAAGGACTTCATGATTCATGCCAGAGAACTGCTGCTTTGTGCGATGTATCAGTCAGCTTTTTCATTGCTCTGACCCAAAGACCTGACAACAACAATTTTAGGGAGGAACGGGCAATTTGGGTGCTCACAGTTTCGGAGGAACTGAAGGCTGGCTTGGTTCCTCAGGGATCACTGAGAGGCAAAGTGTGGTGGAGGAAAGGGATTCAGGCATGGCACCAGGAAGCAGAGAGAGACTCCACCCACCAGATACCAAATGTGTACCCCAAAGGCAGGTCCCCAATGACCCAGTCCTCCAGCCACACCCTACCAGCCTAGAGGTACCAGTTAATCCCTATCAGGGTATTGACTCACTGGTTGGTTTAAGGCTCCTGCAACCCAATCATTTCACCTCAACCTTCACATTGTCTCACGTATTGAACTTTTGGGGGACACCTTTCACCCAAACCATAATAGGCAATGAACTGAGCACTGATTTTGAAGGTCACGCAACACTGAGAGAAATAGACTGGACCAGACAGGAAAGAGATACTCTGCTAAAGATGCCTGGGACAGAGTTGACACTCCTGTAGATCCACACCTGAGGATATTTATTTAACAGAAGTTAAAAATAAAGTTCAAAAATCAGCCTAATCCATTAGTAAATCAACTATTTACCAAGACAAAGTGTACCACTCCTAGAATAAATAATAAAGTCAAATAAAATATAGTCTATTGAAAATTGAGGTAATAGCATAAAATAAAAATTGTGAAATATTAAATAAGAAATTTGAAAGATACCAAAAAAGAAGTCAATTGGAATTGAAAACAAGATGCTCCGTGTGTTGAAATCCATGGAAAAGTAGAAATGTACAAATTTTTGTGAACTTAAAACCTATTAAAATGAAAAGCTAGATATTTCTGTTTATATTAGACACAACAGACTTTTTGCAAAAGATTTTCCTAGGGATAAAGAACATTTTATAACAAAAAATAGTCAATTAATTCAGGAATATTTAACAATAAACCTTACATGCATCTAATAATAAGATATTAAAAATGCATGCAGCAGTAGAAACAGTGTAGGAGGAGTCCAAGATGGCATTCTGAAGAGAAAAGTCTTCCCCAACATCTCTGAGATTGCTGTAGAAAGAAAAAGAAAATTCTAAGAGGAAAACATTTGAATAGAAAAGGAAATTAAAAAAGGAAAAATTTACTAAATTTAAAATAAAGGAGAAAATAAAGTACAGATCCAAAGGGAAGCTAGGATAGCTGTGGCCTAATATAGGAAGTTTAAAAGAGTTATTACTAATATTTGAGTGATCATTGAAGGGAAGAAGTTATCCCTGAGAATTATGCTACTCAGGCATAAAATATTTCAAATACTATATCCACTGACCAGAATCCTTCTTCTCAAGAATGAGAACAGGTCTGGACAGGATGGATAAGAGGGAATCAGAGAGACGATAAATAGGGAAAAATGAAAAAGAGAAAGAAACCTAAAAATAAACTACCAAAATAGGAAGAAATATTATTGTTAATTTTTCCCCTAAAAGAAGAGAGGCGTCCCTGGGTACTGACCGGCCGGAATGCCCCCTGGGAGCCTATCAGGAGGATGAGTGCTGCGGCTGAAACCTGGATCCCTCCTCACTGGAGATCACTTCCCTCTCCGCCGCGGAAAAGAGTCAGCCATTGACAGCAGATGGCAGCTCAAAAATCCATTTATTTTCAAGGCATACGGATTTTTATAGGGAGGGGAGACAGCTAAGGAACCAATGGTGAAGCTGCAGACTGGCTTAACCCAGTCAATGAGGGACTGCTATGTTGGTGTTGTCAGCTATCACCAACCGGAAGGTACAGAAAGAAAGAGGAAGCAGCCCTCAGGCACAGGCACGCACTCTTTTTTTGCTCAGAGTGCGCGAAGCATGAAAGAGGAGGAGAGGAAGAAGTGTCATGGCGTCCAGCGCAGCGTTTGTCTTTTGCACAATGCCCAACAGTTTTAAAAATGGTATGGCAAAACTAGCTGTTTTGTCTTTCTTGCTTAGTACTGTTTTGGGAATTCTAGGTTTCTTATTGTTCCAAAGGAATTTGAGAATTGCTTTTTCTATGTCAGTAAAGAATGACATAGATATCTTTATTGGGATAGCATTAAATCTGTATAAAGCTTTTGGTAGAATGGTCATTTTTATTATATTAATTCTGCCTAACCAGTAGCGTGGGACATCTTTCCTTCTTCTTAGGTCATCTTGGATTTCATTCTTCAATGACCAATAATTTTCATTGAAGAGATCTTTGATTTCCCTTGTAAGGTTAATTCCCAAGTATTTGATTTTTTTCGAAGATATTGTGAATGGGACTGATTTCCTGACTTCTTCATCAGTCCTATTATTATTGGTGTACAGGAAAGCTATTGATTTACGTGTGTTGATCTTGTATCCTGCCATTTTGCTGAATCTGTTTATGAGTTCAAGCAGTTAACTGATGGAGTTTTTTGGATCTTCCAGATACAGGATCATGTCATCAGCAAAAAGAGAGAGTTTGACTTCCTCTCTTCCTATTTTTATCTCTTTGATTTCTTTCTCTTGCCTAATTGCTCCAGCTAGGGTCTAGAGGAAAGTATTGAATAAAAGTAGTGAAAGCAGACAGCCTTGTCTTGTTCCTGATTTTAGTGGAAATGCTTTTAGCTTTTCTCCATTTAGTATTATATTAGCTGACGGTTTAGCATATATTGCCTTTACATAGTTCAGAAATGATCCTTTGCACCCTATCTTCTCTAGAGTTTTGAACATAAAAGAGTGCTGGATTTTATCAAAGGCCTTTTCTGCATCCACTGAGATGATCATATGGTTTTTGTCCTGATTCTGTTTAAGTGGTGAATTATGTTGGTTGTTTTGCGTATATTGAACCAGCCCTGCATACAAGGGATGAAGTCCATTTGATCATGATGGATTATCTTCTTCATAAGTTTTTGAATACAGTTTGCTAGTACTTTATTAAGGATTTTTGCATCTAAGTTCATCAGGAATATTGGTCTGTAATTTTCTTTTCTTGATGTATCTTTGTCTTTATCTTTTGGGTTTTGGAATTAGAGTTATGGTTGCTAGGTAAAAAGAGGATGGGAGCATTGCTTCCCTTTCAATTTCTTGAAATAACTTAATAAGGAGAGGTGTTAGTTCCTCCTCAAAAGTGTGGTAAAAATCAGCAGATAAGCCATCAGATCCTGGGCTTTTCTTCTTTGGTAGACTTTTAATTGCAATATGGATTTCAGTGCCTGTGATTGGGCTATTTAGTAATTCAATATCATCTTGATTCAATTTAGGGATGTTGTATGTGTCAAGAAATTTATCCATTTCCTCCAAATTATCAATTTTGGAGGAGTATAGATTTTCAAAATATGATCTTAT
This sequence comes from Aplodontia rufa, assembly GCA_004027875.1. Lineage (NCBI taxonomy): Eukaryota > Metazoa > Chordata > Mammalia > Rodentia > Aplodontiidae > Aplodontia > Aplodontia rufa. The sequence goes on from PVKS010019664.1 coordinate 17,943, forward strand.
CATTTGTTGAATTTCCATGGGGTCGGTGGTGAACACTTCCTTTTCATTGGAGATTTTATTGATTTGCTTCATTTCTCTCCTTCTCTTGGTTAGATTTACTAGTGGTCTGTCCATCTTGTTTATTTTTTCAAAGTACCAGCTCTTTATTTCATTGATTCTTTTGATTTTTTTTTTTGTTGTTCTCAATTTCATTGATTTCAGCTCTGATCTTGATAATTTCCTGTCTTCTGCTGGCTTTGGGGTTAGATTGTTTTTCCTTTTGAAGGGCTTTGAGATGAAGCATAAGCTTATTTATGTGGGATCTCTCTTTATTTTTAATGTGGGCACTCAGTGCTATGAATTTTCCCCTTAGGAATCTTTCATGCTGCCCAGAGGTTTCGATATGTTGTGTCTTCATTTTCACTCTCTTCCAGGAATTTTTGGATTACTTCTTTCATGTCTTCTTGGACCCGCTCTTCATTTAATAGAGTATTATTCAACCTCCATGAATATGTGTAATTTTCTGTTATGATAATTACTGCTGATAGCTAGGGTCATAGCATTGTGATCTGACAGGACACACGGGATGATGTCTACTTTTTTATATTTGCTGAGATTATCTTTATGAACTAGAATATGGTCAATTTTGGAAAAGGATCCATATGCTGCAGAGGACAAAGTGTATTCTGCTAACTTGGGATGGAAAATTCTATATATATCCATTAAGTCCATTTGGTTTATGAAGTTATTTAGAGTTATTTAGACTGGAGATTTCTTTACTGATTTTTGTTTTGATAATTTAATGATGACAGTGGAGTGTTGAAGTCTCCCAGTATTATTGTGTTACGATCCACGAGTTGTTTGATGTCCTGAAGTAATTTATTCACATAGTTGGGTGCATTGTTGTTTGGAGAGTA
>PVKS010019664.1:18938-38135 GCA_004027875.1 Aplodontia rufa
TTTTTGGATCCAGTCTGCAAGTCTGTGTCTTTTGAGTGGTGCATTTAGACCATTCACATTCAGTGTTAAGATAGAAGTGTGTAATGGATTCGTAGTCATTGTGTCTTATTTAGCTATTTCTGTGGTTGCCTTTGTTAGTTATTGCTGGGTGATGCTTTCACTGAATTTCTTCAGTTTTGGGTTTTGGGTGTCAATTGCTTGTTCTTCTGTCTGGAGTGTTTCCTTGAGAAGTCTTTGTAGGGCAGGTTTTCTGTTGCCAAATTCTGCCAGTTTTGTTTTATCATGGCAAGTTTTTATTTCTCCATCAAATTTGAAGCTGAGTTTTGCTGGGTATAGAATTCTAGGCTGCATGTTGTGGTCATTTAGACGTTGAAAGATATTATTCCAAGACCTTCTTGCTTCCAGTGTCTGGGTTGAAAAGTCACAGACAATTCTTATTGGCTTGCTCTGAATGTGATTTGGCATTTCTCCTTTGCTGCTTTTAATATAGTTTCCTTGGTATCCCTGTTGTACATTTTGAATATCATGTGTGTTGGTGAGTTTCTCTTTTGAGTAGGCCTGTTTGGTGTCCTGTAAGCTTCCTGGATGAGCATGTCCAATTCTATTTTTATGTGGGAAAAGTTTTCTTTCACAATCTCTTTGAGAATATTCCTCATACAATTGATGTGTGTCTCAATTTCTTCCTGTATTCCAATTACTCTCCCATTGTTCTTTCTCATTTCATCCCGAACATTCTTGAAATACTGGTCATGATCTCTTAATTGTTTTTCTTTTTTGGTGTTGATGAGCTCCAGCTTGATCAACCTGTCTTCATTGTCAGAAATTCTTTCTTCAATAGCAGAGGTTCTATTTTCTACTGAAGTTAGTCTATTATTGAATTCTTACATGGTCCCTCTCATGTCATTGACTGCAGATTTGAGGTCTGTAACTTCCTTTTTGAGAGAATCTATTTAATGATTGAGTCTTTCAACTCTTGAGTTTTCTCAGTTATTCCCTTCATTATCTCTTCTGTTAAGTCATTGTTCTTTTTTGTTATCAGCTCATTGATATATTGTTCTAGATTTTCCTCCTGGTCCCTGGCTATAGCCCCCTTACCAGGGGAGTTTTGGGATTGATGTGAACCTCTTCAAGTTTGATTCCTCATGTCTGAAGAGATTCTTCTCTCTTATTTACCAGGTGAACCCTTTGTGGAAACAATACAAGATTTGGTGGTTCTTTTTCCTGTCTTCTGCTTTAAGGACTAAGCTGTTGGATTGGGAGATCTGTCCCAACCCTTACTTGAAATGGGGTTTTGTCAGGAGAGTTGATTTCAAAAGACAACCCCCTTTACTCTGAACTGTTTGATACCCTTACAGAATTCCAGCACCTCATGCACTAGTAGTAAATTGTCAATATGTACAACCAAAGCTTACAATAAACAGTTGTAAATTAGTTATTTAGCACAAACTATAATGGACTTTTGAATTCAGCCTATGCAACTTGTGTTAGTGATAATCAATATTTTTGGTGACACTAGTATTATACTATTACATAAGTCAGATTTGAAGAACAAATAAGTGTTACTCAGATTAACAATTACAGCAGTAATAGTTACACAGTCTTAATAATGGGGGGTTGAAGACAGTTAACTAATTTGGAATCAGAAAGAGGGGTAATGCTGGTGAATTTACGAGATCATATGTACCAATTATGTACAGTGAGAAAGTGGAGGAGGTAAAGAATTTGTTGTAGAAAGAAAAAGAAATTGGTAAGAGGAGAAAGTTTGAAAATAAAATAAAAATTTAAAAAATAACTAAATTTAAAATAAAGGAGAAAAGAAAGAAGTAGAAAAGAAAGTACCGATCCAAAGGGAAGCTAGGATAGCTGTAGCCTAGTATAGGAAGGGTGAAAGAGTTATTACTAATATTTGGGTGATCATTTAAGGGAAGAAGTTATCCCTGTGAATTATGCTTGTCAGGCATAAAATATTTCAAAAACTATATGCACTGACCAGAATCCTTCTTCTCAAGAATGACAACTAGGCTAGACAGGATGGATAAAAGGGAATAAGAGAGATGATAAATGGGGAAAAAGAAAAAGAGAAAGAAACCTAAAAACAGGGTATCATAACAGGAAGAAATATTATTGTTAATTTTTCCCCTAAAATAATAAGAGAAAAAGAAAAATATGGAAGAATAGGGGGGATATCTGCCCCTAGAAGTTAACAGGGCAGGGAGAAAAAACAGGTATAGTTTTTATATATTGGAGAACCAGTAAACTTTTCTAATTAATACATTGGTATATATCTAGGACATGCAAGCAACAGTACTAAAAAAAAATCTTACTAGGCAACACTTGGAAGTATAGTTATTAATAGTGTCTCTGGCCCTTAATGAAGTTAAGTTTCTTAATGAAACCTTGGAACTAAAACCAGTAAGGGAGTCTCTGGGAACTTTGGGAGGAGAAGTCCACTTTGCTTCTGGGTTTTGATATGACTGTCTCTTGGTCTGTGGTTATGTGATTTCACAAAGCGGACTGGGGTGTCTTCAGATTCCTGGGATTTCTAGGAGGAGCTTCCAATGATGAGGATTGATTCTGGAAAGCCCTGAAGTTTGCTAACTTCTCAGGGGAGCTGCAGCCAGAGGGCTTAATGAGCAGGGAGCTGGCTGATTTCCATTCTCCCTCTGCTGGGAGAGGCATACACTGTTACTTGTGTCAAAAGACGGCTGCTCCTGGCTAGGAGGAGTGGACAGGGCAGGGCATTGCTCCCCCTTTTTAGCACAAACTGAAGACCTCCTAAGAAGTGTGGAGTCTGGGGCTGACCTAGGCCTTCTTTTCTTGGATGAGACTGAGGCATGTGGTGATTTCCTGGTGCACTTTTCCTAGGCTGCTCTAAAAAGCCAGAGAGAGCTGTCTCCTGGGGCTCGGAATGGTAGTCCTGCTTTCCCGCCAAGCTGTGGATTCCACTGGGCTCGTCAGCGTGCTGATTCCCTGCTTAGCTCTTGTCCCCTGCCATGAAAGAGCTTGGCGGGTGGCTGCAGTTGTGTTCGCTGGCCCGATGCTGTTGCTGTCTCGATGTTGTTTTTATAAGGTACGGGCTCAGTTTAGCTCCAAGTGGAAACCACGGCTGCTCACAGTCCCGTGCTCTGCAGCCTTTCGCGGCCTTGGTCCCTGTTGCCCGCCGCCCTCCCTCTGGTGGAATGTAATACAAAACAAAAAAAGTTGCACTTCTTCTTCTGTGTCGGGGTGGATAAATTCCTTTTTTCTCCATGCTATGTTCAGACCCACCACTGTTTGCTGGTCCACTCACTGCTGGAGCAGCCCCGCCAGTGTCAGGTAAACAAAGCCGCAGTGGCACCATATTTAAAGCACTGTGTCTTCTCCGCTGCTGTGAGTGAGAGGTCCCAGAATCATCCCCCACTCCACTCGCCAGCCAGCTCCGCAGCAGCAGCAGGTGAACAGAGACCGCTGTAGCACTATATTTAAAGCACAGCGGCTTCCGTGGGGATGAGAATGCCGGCTGCTAGACTCCTCCCCCAATCCCAGGCTGCAGCTGCCCACCACGTCCAAGCCCGGATGGAAAAAAAAAAGAAAACCACTCATTACTCCCAAGTCTCTGGTCCTCAAATCCTCTGGGTAAGTTAGGACTGGGGTTTCAAGATGCTACTCCCCCAAATGCACCTCAAAAAACTGGAAATGAACTGGGGATTTTCTGTCCAATCTCAGCGCTGCTGGGGGAAGGCATCTGTCTTCAAGCCACCATCTTGCAAGAACCTGTCCCTCTCTGTTAAAAACAAAAACAAAAACAAAAACAAACAAACAAACAAACAAAAAACGGCCCGGGGGGAAACTTTACCTTTCAGGAAAATGGTACAGTATTAACAATGATCATGAAGTCTTGCCTTTCTGGGATTCTCCTTTACTTGTCCTTTTCTTTGTTATAAACAAAGAAAGGATATAAACAAAAATTGGTGAATATTTTCAACATTTTTTCTGTGCTAACAGGGCCTTCCTCATGTTAAATTTTGTCAGTCAAAGCTGGAGAGTTGTTATAGAACATACTGGAGAGTATGTTACCACCTAGTTCCATCAAAGTAGCACCCTCTCCTATCTGTCATTTAGTGGGATGTGACCATGCCCTGTCCTTCAGGTCTGGCTTTCACCTCAGGTGTGTGTGTGTGTGTGTGTGTGTGTGTGCGTGTGTGACAGAGAGGGGGGGGCTTTGTATAAGGGTTCTTCCTTGAACACTCAGTCTCAGCCTGAGTGGTAGTGGCTGCTCCTTACGTTGCTATTCTTACAAGCTTTAAAGTTCTCATAACTTTTTTTTGAATCCTGTTCTCTCTTATGATTAATAATTCTTTACATTTACTTTCACGGTTCAAACTCTGTAAATTCTCCATTCCAATGACACCAATGTAAATGATATTTTATGTGCATAACTGTAATTCACTGAATTTTATTGGTGTGTAGTAATTCATAATATGACTACCCATAATTTATTTATCCATTCTCCTATTGATGAATATTTACTATGGAATTTCTTCTTTTCAATCTTAAGAACATTCTCTTGTGGGCATTTTTAAGTACATGAACTTAAGTATTCTTGAGGAGTTTAGGAGAATTTCTGGGTTGTAACATATCATATACATGTTGCAAGGTTGTTACAGAAAAGGCCAATGGTTTACCAATGTGATTCTGCTTATGAATGTTGGGGTGCTTCATATTTCACCAATGGATTACAGTCACAAATTCAAATAGTAGTTTGCCATTATAAGTGGTATCCAATGTAATTTCTTGATAAATGATGGCCATTGGTTATTTGTTATGGATGGAAGGTGTCCCCCAAATGCTTGTGTGAGACAATGCAAGAAGGCTGAGAGGTGAAAAGATTGGGTTTTGAAAGCTTTAACTCAATCAGTGAATTAATCTTCTGACAGGGATTAACTGGGTGATAATTGAAGGCATGTGGGATGTGGCTGGAGGAAGTGGATGGTTGGGGACGTGACTTTGGGGTGTGTATTTAGTATCTAGCAAGTGCAGTTTCTTTCTCTTTGCATCCTAGAACCATGCCTAGATCTGCTTCTCTGTGTTGCTCTTCTGCCATGATGTTTAGCCTCACCTGGAGCCCCAAGGTTTAGAGCATGCCTAGAGACCAAGGCCTTTGAAACCATGTACCCCCAAATCAACTTTTTCTCCTAAAATTGTTCTCATCAGGTCTTTTAGTCACAGCAGTAAAATAGTTTAATAAAACATTTATGTTTCTTTTACTTTTTTCTATTGGGCATATACCTTTTATTATTAATGTGAATTAATTCTTTATATATAAGCTTATATGTTATTAATAATCATTTTCCCCTTAGAATGTATTTCAATTAAAGGAAAGCTTAACTTGAAAACAATGATATTTAGCAATGATATTCTTTATGGTTGTATAATGCCAGAAAAATATTATTTTTTATCGTGATGGGTTTATCTTTTGTATTTTAAACTATAGGTATTTTTTACTTACATGCATTGCTTTTAGAGTTTGGATTAAATTAAGAATGATGTTTCATTTTTTTTTTACCATGGCAATAATTCTCCCAGCTCTAGATAGTGGTGGTCCTTAATTTTTCATACAGAAATATCGTGAAAGCCCTTCTTAAGCACAATGCCTATGTATTTGCATGTTTGCTTCTAGTTTTTCTGTTCTGTGTTATTTGCTTATTTCTTATAACACCTATAATATATTTTCTTAATTAAGCTTCAGTTTCTTTAGGACAGTACCCCTCCACTATGCTTCTTTTCAGAAGAATCTTAGTTCTTTTGACCATTTGCTTTTTGATGTGAAGTATGAATCTTTTTGTTGATTCATATGAAAAATTTTTGAATTTTGAGTCAAATCATAATAAATCTATATAGAAAAATTGTTATATTTTTAAAGCATACTGAATATTTCCAAGGAAATTTCATATCTGTTTAAGTTTTCTGTAGGTGGAAACTGACCTGGTTTTCACAGTTTCATTTAAGGATCATTCATTAAGAAGTTGTGTCCTCATAATTTGACCTACTGCAACTTAAGCATGCTCCTCTGTTTCCTCAAGATTCTTTTCTTAAAATGTAGCTAGCTTAAACCAGATCATGTCTACATTTTACATGCTTGTCCCTGAGGACATCACCAACCTCCTCTTTATGAATTAAGCAATGAAAACTTCCTGTACCCTATTTGTTTTAACAGTGTTACTAGCACAAGTGTAACAGAATATCTAAAGTTGAAAAATAAAAATTGATGAAACCAATAAGGATTTATTTCCAAAGCCCTTTTACCAAAATCTGCATAGGATTCTTCTTGAGGATAACCCTTGCAGTCACAGTGGGATAAAGATTCTATGAATATATCTCTACTGAGTAAGCTGATCTTATCCTTTTTATAACAGGTGAGAAAATAATCATATATTTGAAGAAAACTCATAATTGGAAAATATTCTTTAGACAATAGACATACTGAGTTGTAAAATATCAGAAAAAAATAATGTAAAATCTTTTAAAAAATAAATTAAAACATTCTGTAAATTGTAGAAAATGTAAGATCCCTGACAAAGAGAAGGTCATGGGAAAAGCTGACATACAATATACATACAGTAGAAAGTAGACTTAAAAATAAATACTGAAAGAAACTTTGTTGTGGTAGGTGATAAAATAAAGAATTACAAACCCATACTATAAATTTTCATACGGCCAATGAAATTCACTAATTATACACACACATACAGTGCAGACACAAGTATATGTAATGCATGTTTTAATATTCAACTAAATTCAATAGTTTATGTTAGAATAGTGATTATAGCAATAAATCACAATAACTCAGGAGCCATACTGCATCATTTTCCCTTAGGAAGTGGAGAATTTGAATTGCCTGTTGAAAGCATGTGCTGTATTAAGTGGGCTATTCTCTTTTTCTTTAACAGTGATTAGCTGGAAGTGATGCAACACCAGAAATTGACCTTCCCTTATTTAAAATGGACATGAACTGTGCTCATTTTTCAGGTAAGACATGAAAAATTTAAATGACAGCTTAAATCCTATCTTAGTATTAAACATTATGATTTTGAGCAAAATATACTCTTTTCTGTAATTTAAATATACACGTAATTGGGTTCTATCATACAGTATATCACTTTTGTGAGAAAGATTATGTCCCTAACAATTATTTTTGAAGTATCTGAAATAATTTATTAATGAAAAATGTAATTTTTGTTATTAGGGAAATCAAACCGTTTACATATTTTGTATAATTTCATGAAAATCCTCACTTCATAGGTTTTTTTTTTTAAAAAAAGGACAGGGAGAGAGACAGAGGGAATCAATTTTCATTGAGTCTTTCACATGGCTTTCATTGCTCTGACACTCAAACACACACTCACACTCACACTCTCACACACACACTCACTCTCACAACACTCACATACACACTCACACACTCACACACACTAACATACTCTGACACTTAATTGTGTACGTGGGTGCTGGAGTTTGAACACGTATACTTGTGCATGCTGGGCAAGCACCGTAACTGCCGAGTCACCGCTCCAGTCCCCCACCTTTTAAATTTTAATATTTTATATAACATTATACTTTTGTGATACTGAAATCGTCACTTAAAATTTGGTACAGAGATGGATGAACTTAGTATGTTTTAAATGAACTATTCCAAATCATGTTCACTCGTCTACCAAGGGTTCGTTATTTCAAGACCTGAATGTACAATGTGCTTCTCTATAATACTGAGAAAGCTTTATTCTTTTGAGAAAATTAATAGGTGAATGATTAGAATATTTGATGTATATACGTATGTATTCACATATATAATATATCTTTATTAATATGTATAAATTTCCATGTATATTTGAAAAATAATATGGCATATAAAACCCAGATTACTATTTTTCGAAACCCCAGTAGATTCCAAGGAATCATCTGTTCTGTTCCAATGGTCTTCAATTCTTTTATGATACCAATAAAATGCTGTTTTTGTTATTTTGACACCTCCTGCTTCATCTTCCTTGTTTAGTAATGTTTTGGCTATTCTGGGTTTTCTGTAATTCCATATGATTTTGAAAATTGCTTTTCTATATTCATGAAGAATGTCATTGGTATCCTGATGGAGACTCAAATCTTTAACCATCTGATATTTAATAAAGGGAGCAAAAGCATAGTTTGGAAGAAGGACAGCCTGTTCAACAAATCGTGCTGGATAAACTGCTGACAATTGAAATTGGATCCTTACCTCCCACCCTGCACAAAAATCAAATCAAAATGGTTGGAGGATCTGGAAATTAAACCAGTAACTTTGCAATTACTTGAAGAAAAAATAGGATCAACACTACGCGACATAGTGTAGTGTTGACATAGTGTGACATAGTGACATAATGCGACATAGTGTGCAAGTCCGCACACCTATGTCCTAACAAGTCTTAACAAGACTCTCATGGCTCAAGCATTAAAGCCAAGAACGAATGCAATGCCACTAAACTAAATAACTTCTACACAGCTAGAAAAGTAGTCAAGAGTGTCAAGAGAGAACCTACAGAGTGGGAGAAAATCTTTGCCTGTTACACCTTGGACAGAGGGCTAATATCCACAAAACACAAGAGTTCAAAAACCTGAACACCAAAACCACAATCCAATCAATAAATGGGCTAGGAGCTAAATAGAAACTTCTCAACAGAGGAGTCTAAAAAGCCCATAAATATATGAGAAAATGCTCTATATCACCAGCAATTAGAGAAATGAAAATCAAAACTTCACTGAGATTCCAGCTCATTCCTGTCAGAGTGGCAAAATGAAGAATATGAACAATGACAGATGCTGGAGGGGCTGTGGGAAGAGAGGAACACTTTCACACTGCTGGTGGGACTAAAAGCTTGTATAGCCACTCTGGAAAGCAGTGTGGAGACTCCTCAAAAAACTAAGGTTGGAAACACCTTATGACCCAGCTATCCCACTCCTGGGTATTTTCCCAAAAGAGTTAGAATTGCCATATTACAGAGATACAGCTTCATCAATGTTTTAGCACCTCAATTTACTACAGCTAAACCAACCCAGATGCCCCTCACTGGACAAATGGATTCAAAAACTGTGGTACATATATACAATGGAATTCTACTCTTCTATTAGAGAGAACCATATCATGACATTTGTAGCCAAATGGATGGAAATGGAAAAAAATTATGGTGAGTGAAATATCCAAAACTCAGTTTCTCAAGGGCCAAAAATTTTTTTCTCATATGTGGAAGCTAGAATACAATTGGTAACAGACTGAATGATGGCTAAGCTAATAATAACCCAACATGGGTGAATTTTTACTCAAGCAGGGGGAACCTTGCCTATGAAGCTGGGGGATGAAGGTAGGGTAACAGCGAGTGGGGGAGGGAATAGGGATATCAAGGTGGTTGGAGGGAGGGAGGAGGGGGGGTTATCAACCCTGTAGGGAACCTTTGACTTCTGTGAGAAGCCCAACTAACATAGGGATAAAGAAGGGGGAAACATGGGATGGGGAAAACCTAGAGGGAAGACCATGGACTGGCATCAGCCTCAGCTTACTCTGTAATTAGGCATGTGTTCATGATTGTATGGCAATGATTCCCTCCTAAATGTGAGACTATCTTGAATGAATAAGAAAAAATAAACAAAACTCCAATAGATTCCTGAAACTGTGGACAGTGCTGAACCTATGCATATTCTTTTTTTTTCTTACATGTACATATCTATGATGACATTAAATTTATAAATTAGGCAGGATAAGCAATTAATGAAAACTAATACCAAAATACAACAACTATAGCAATATTATTTTTGTTGTTGTTTTATATGTTTTATTGAATGTTTTTCATTATCTGTTTCAAAATGAATCAATTTCAAATGAAATAATTTCACAGAGATTTAAATATATTAATAGTTTAACCTTTGCACATAAATCTAGTTTGAAAAAGATAATATTAATACATAAGTGCCAACTTATCTTATTTTGAAATATCTTCTGTGAAATCTACAATCAATATATTGATATTAGATTTCCTGGACAATAGTAGGATAGTATGTCTAAAGAATATTCCCAAAGAGGGAAGAAACTGCAAAACTAGAACTACAGTATGATATATAAGACAGACAACTAAGCTGCCTTCAAATCTGATTTGTAGAAGGCCAATGTTTACTTTCAATTCCTTACACTCTTTGCTCTTTAATATATCTTGATAGCAATATATAGGAACAAAAGTTATGTGAACTTGATCCTCTCTCTCTTGAAGCATCTTGTACTGTATTCACTTTTCTTCTTGTGATGATGTGAGATGATACACAGCCTATGTGATGAGATGAGTGAGGTGAGTATGTAAATATCTGTGACATGTGACATTCCATCTGATAACCGAGATGGTTAAGTGAATAAGGGGTGGATCCGCTGGGGGGATGGTTCATGTTTACTGCGAGTTGGAGTAAGACAGAATGAGATTTTATCATTATACTTAAATGGTATGGGATATACCATTGATTATTCTTTTCTGAAATTTACTATTCAGTATTATTGAATTCTGGTTGACTACAGATAACTAAAACAGTGGAAAGTGAAACCGGATAATAGACAACATTTGGTATTTCTTTATCTTTTGGTTTTGGGTTTTAGTCACTTCTAATACATCTTCAGGTCTTTTAGTTATAACATTGAGTTTTGACCTTCCTTTTCTGTGTATTGCATATACTGATTGTACTCTGAGTACCTACCTGTGTCTGACTTTTACTAATTCACAGAACTTCAGTAGAAGGAAAAAAATATTTTCATAAACCATACTAATTAGAATAACCTGGGAGTTTGAATCATTGCATTTCCCCCACATCTTGGTTTCTCTGAGTAAAACATTTCTTTGGAAAGGAGCATTTTTATTTAGTTTTTCATGTGACTTTCATTCCTCTGACACTCTTTTGCGTAAGTGGTACTGAGGTTTGAACTTGCGTATTTGTGCATGCGAGGCAAGCACCGTAATCACCAAACCATGTCTCCAGCCCAAAGCATTGCATTATAAATGGCAATGGTTACTTGGTTGTTGTACTGAAGATTCACACGCTAGATGGATAAAAAGAGTACTTAGTTCAAGTACCATTCATTTTGTGATTAGGATGACAAGCCAAAGAAAGTAGATTTTCATAACATTGATAGAAAAAATAATTTTTAATTTTGACCTGGCAGCCGGGTGCAGTTACACATGCGTGTGTGTGTGTGAGAGTGTGCGTGTGTGAGAGTGTGTGAGTGAGAGTTTGTGTGTGTGCAGTTGCACATGCTTGCAATTCCAATGACCATGAAAACTGAGTCAGGAGGATTGCAAGTTTGAGGTCAGTCTGGGCAGTCTCTGAAAATAAAAAGTAAAAATGGTAAGGAGTGTATTTCAGTGGTAAAGAATTCCTGGATTCAATCTCTAGTACCCAAAAATATATATTTTAAACTTGCAGCCTTAAAGTTTAGGGGAAAAACACTAATTTTAATACAGTTGATTATATTTGGAATAATTATCACCCACCTCTTTTATACACATTTATCATTTGGATTGTAAACATACATTGAGACAATTATTAGCAATCTGAATTGAAACTTTTAAAAAACATTTTAGAAATACTAAATAAATAATTTCATTGTTGCCTATAATTAAATAAGTATAATATCATATTATATATTTCTACTCCTGATTAAAACAGAATAGTATTATTATCTTAGTTTATTATATTTAATTTCCGCAGTGTTATTTAAAACTCTGTGGAAGCTTCCTTGAAATAAAACCAGAGAAAGTGTTTTTAAAATAATTGGATTGCAAAGTCTCTGTTTAAGGCAACAGGAAAGCGGCTGGAGCAGTGCTTCAGCGGTTATGGTGCTTGCCTGGCATGCGGGAAGATGAGGGTTCAACAAAGTGTCACAGCCACAAAAGCCACATAAAAAACTAAACAAAACCAATTCTCTCTCTCTCTCTCTCACTGTCTCTCTCTCTTAAAAAAAAAGACAACAGGAAAAGTTTCAATCATCCTTATCCATTTGATTAGGACTCTTTTAATGTCCCCTCACTCTAACATTGGCTCTTTCTTTTTCCATATATATTGTTAATTAATTTATGAAGATTTTGCATCATTTTATTCTAGCATAGAAGCCTTGGTTTAATGAAATACAGAACTTAGTATATAAATAAGAGTCATATTTCTATAGCTATGTAATGGCAACAATATTACCACCCAACTGATACTTTTGAAGATAAAGTGAGATAATAAATGTAAAACTCTTACTATAGTATCTGGCATAGAGTAAATGCCAATGTAAGTGTTTACTATTATGATTTCTAGTTATTTGTAATACATTATTTTTAAAACCAGAAAATTATTTTTTTTAAATAAAACTGACTCAGAAGAATGTAATTTATGTTAGTTATTATGTGGTCCATTATTTGCTTTGCTTTAACCACTAATAAAATAAAAACAAAAAACAGAACTCCTCTGTATTTAGCCATAGAATTAAAGTCAGCATTCTATAGTGATATACGCGTACCCATGTTTAGAACCGCTCATTTCATAATAACCAAGTTGTACAGCCAGCCTAAGTGTGCATCAACAGGTGAATGGATAAAGGAAGTATTGTATGTATGTGTGTGTGTGTGTGTGTGTGTGTGTATACACACACTATATATATACACACACAATGGAGTTTTCTTCAGACATAAAGAATAAATTTATTCCTTTGAAGGACAATGAATGGAACTGGAGAGCATTTATATGTTAACCAAAATAAATGAAGCTCAGAATGTTAAGGATTGTATATATTTTCTCTCATTTGTGGAACTAGAAACAAAAAAAGGAAGAAAAGGAATCTCATGAAAATATATGGGATATGAATAGGGTCAAGGAAGTGGATAGGGAGATGCCAAAAAGGAGGGCAGGAGGAAGTACTAAAGAATAAAATTGACCAAATAATGTCACATACATTTCCAAATATGTCACAACAAATTCCACAATTATGTGTGTAATTATTATGTACCTATAAAATATCCTAAAATGTTCTAAAGCAAGGGAAATCAAGTAAAACAAAAGATAAAAGGAAAACGATTGTAAGTGATCAAATATTTTCAAGAACTTAACTGATTTTTTCCACTCTTGTCACCTGTATGATTGCTGACACATGAGATATTACCCAACAGTGCTTTGCACTGGAGAGCCTGAACTGATTTTCATGGGAGTTGTACTGTTTAAATGCATGATACAAAATAAGAGAGCTGAAACACACAGCAAAGTTTACTTCAGATGAGAAATTTGTTCTTTGCGAACAGGTGTCAAATTTCTAAAGAAAGCTTATCACAGAGCTATGCACAGATTTAGGTACACATTGCAATTTGACACATGTAAGGTGTATATGTATATATGCCTATCTATATCTGCAAATGCAAAAAATTAAAGGAAAAATGCAAGCAGTAAACAATTATGAAAATGGTGTCTAAACTTTTTGTCACTGTGGCCAAGAACAATTTAGAGGAAGGAAAGTTTAATTTGGCTCCCAGTTTTATAGGTGAAGTACATTTTCAGTCAATTCCATTGCTCTGGCCCCAAGATGATGGCAAAACATAATGGCAGAAGGGCCTGACAGAGGAAAGCTACTCAGCTTATGATAGCTAAAACAGGAAGATGGGGAGAGAGAGAGAGAGAGAAAGAGAGGGAGAGAGAGAATGACTAACCACTGTGAGCCTGAAGGCATGCCCAAGTGACCAGCTTCCTCTAGAAATGCACTACCTGCCTATAGTTAACCACCCAGCGATCCATTCAAATCATTAGTCCATCAAATGGACTAATGCACCAGTGTTCACAGCTCTAATAATCTAATCATTTCACCTCTGAGCATTCCTTCATTAGCACATGAACTTTTTTAGGAGTCATTTCATATTCAAACCGTAACAAATGGATAATGTTATATTGATAAATTTAAAAATCTTTTCCAGATATCTGCACATTTTAATTTTATGATAAAAAACAATAAGTAAGAAGTCAATCTTCAATCATCAGTAAAAATTTATGTTAAAACCTAAAGACCTTCTGGTCTCAAGTAGCATGGCTCGAGTTTGTTCTTTGAAATAGTTTTAATTTTGTTTAGTAACAGCATTTTTAAAGCTCTGCATCCTGATCTGGATTCAATTATCTGAATGAAAATGAAAATTATTTAAAGAATAAACCTACTTTTCCAATTAGGGAGAAAAAATTATATTTATTGTAATTCCTTATTTTTATTATTGCATTTTATATCAGAAATACTTACTGTTTTAACCTAAATATTACCTTTTGAGCTCATTACAGTCAAAAGAAATTTATTAAAGACTTAATGTTCATAAAAGATGGTTAATGCAATGCAGAAAGGATGAAAAAAAGATAAAATGAGAACAATTTTTATGCTTCTTGGGAAATTATTGAATAAAATGGACACGTCAATATTTTCTGTAAGAGATAAGTGCTGTAGTTATAATTCAAGTCTTAGGCAACCAAATAGAAAACTAAGAAGAATCAGGTAAAGTGCCATAATATGCACTCCATTGTCTATAAACACATCTTTTTATGAACTACTAAATATTTTGCTCTTTATTATACAGATATTGTTTTCTCTCCTCTTTAGAAATCAGATCCCATTTAGTAGGAGAGAGACAAGATGAAAGGTTTTCTCATGCCGTTGTTAGTGCGCCTATAACATGGCGAGGACTGTGATTAACTGCCTTTTGAGAGACTGTTTTTCACAGAAGAGGTGGAAGGTGAGTGGTCAGGATCCCGGTGCTTCCTTTCTCAGGAAGTTCCTGGAATGGGCAGTGGAGCTGCACTGGAGCAACGCAGTTATTTGCTTCTCTCCCAACATATGGAGGTCAGGGATTTTTTTTTTTTTCAGATGACATATTCCACATACTTTCTGTAGCATTTTCTCCTAATTCACAGAAAAACCTGAAGGAAGGGTTGTTCCTAAGACCTTCTTATCTTTTTATTTCACTAGGTACGTTATTTATTGTTTTTCCACATAAGACATACCTTTTAGACTTCGTATTATTTTTACCTCATATTGCCTTTTGCCTAAACATATTCTTTTATCTAAAACACACCTGTTTAGTCATAAACAGAATTATGTGTATACAGAATTTAAAAATCCTAAAAAGGCAAAGTGTAGACTTCTGCTGTTCCTCTCCATTTTTATTACTGCCTTGCAGAAATATCCCATTACTCTTCTTTTGAGAATTTTTATATAATTTTTAATTTTTCTTAATCTGTATTTAGAGTCAAATAATATGTTTATTCTATTGTTATACCAAATTCTGGTTTACTGTTATGATAGATAAGGGTTAACATCAAATCATTTTCCTAATTTTTTGTTTCCCAGCTTTAGAAATATGAATTTTAAATGTTTCTCTTTGCTAGACTGATTTTTTTTAAAGAAAGAGAGAAAGGGACAGTGAGAGAAGGAGAGAAAGAGAGAATCAACTTTAGTTTTTCATGTGGCTTTTATTGCTCTGACACTTTGTTGTGTATGTGGTGCTGGGGTTCAAACCCGCATCCTCGTGCCTGCCAGGCAAACACAGTAACTGCTGAGCCACCGCTCTAGACCCCAGACCTATATTTTTAAGTAGAACTTTCCAACCAGTGTGCTGTGAGTGATTGCTAGGCTTGCTGCAATATTAATCCATTACCTCTTGGCGATGTCCGCTCAGGCCTGGTCACCCAGGATCCCCATATGGACTCCCTCCCACCAATTGTGGCAGCCCCATCCACAGACCCAGGTATATTTTGCATGCTATGCTATGAAGCTGTTTCAAAATGCTGCTCTAAGGAGCATTCTTCTTTGAACACACTGGTTTTTGACTTGTTATTTTGTTTTCTCAACTTTTGTCACTTCTAAAATTTTCTTTAATGTCATCAAGGTTGATAATACTTATAACTATTCTGTATGTATAATTAAACAAGCACTATTTATACATCGATTCCATAAGTCTGAAATCATTAAACTTTGTTTGCATCACTCATAGTATCTATTCAGATTTTATCTGGAATTGGGAAGCAGTCAATGAATTTATCCTTTCTCAGGTACAGCCCACTCTCTCCACCTACAATTTCTCTTATTGCCTTATTTCTTTTATAATTCTCTAAGTGGCTCTGCCATGTACTTAATTTTTTCCAATATATACTATATGCATATAGTGTCTAGGCATGAGTTTGTTTCTGGATATGTCACACCTGAAGACAAATATCCCTCTGGAATATTAAAAGTAGTCACCACAAAGAAGGCAGAAAAGAGAGAGACAGGTAGACAAAAAAGGTTGGATTGATATCATACAAGTAAGATGATGTATTTGTCATTAGAATATAGGAGATAGATTAATTTTAGTTACCAGATAATATTTCAAAGGAATAAACAATAAAATTGCTACCATGTGATCTATATAATAAACACATGTACATAAGGATTCTGAAGTTTGGATGTAAAAGAAAGAAGATGTATTGTGCAAACCCCAACATATTAAGTGTGTTAAAGTGAAAGGAATTAAAATGTATATTAAAAGGCTTTAGTAGGATTTAATAGGGATATATCATAATGGCTTAGTTTTAATTGACTAGTAAAAAAAATCCAGAGCTATGGTGATGAAGTTCAGCATAACCTTATCAGTAAATAATGAATCCAGAATACACAAAAAATCAGTGTGCATATGGAAGAGTTGAGCAATTTAAGAAACTTGATGTAATTGTCATATTTAGAATATTATAAGCAAAAGCCATGGAGCATATAACTATAGAATATAAGAATCATTTATAAACAATATATTTATCCAGTGGGTAAATATCAGCAAATTTCAAATAATCTAAATCATGTAGATTCTTTTGTGACTACGAAAATTTGCAGTCAAAAGTAATTTTTTAAGAAAACCTGAAAATGTCAAAATATAGGTAATTATAAGATGCTTTTCCACATAAGCCATTGATTTTAAAAATACAAGAAATGATTAAAAGGATTTTAAACTGAATAGTAAGAAGATTTATAGGAGCCAGGTGCAGTGGTGCATGCCTGTAATCACAGCAGCTCCAGAGGCTGAGGCAGGATGATTGCAAGTTCAAAGCCAGCCTCAGCAACTTTGTAAAGACCTAACCAAGCTAGTGAGACTCTGTCTCAAAATAAAAAATAAAAATGGGCTGAGGACGTGGCTCAGTGGTTAAGTGCCCCTGGGTTCAATCTCTGATACCCAAGAAAAATAAAACAAAAACAAAACAAAATCTTATGGAATACCACTAAAATAGGATGTAAAAGGTTGATTATTAATGCAGCCTGAAATAAAGAAATTAGATCACAAATTATAACTATTAATCATAAATACCCCCACATGAGAGAAAAGCATTACTCGCATTAATCAAAAACATATGGACAAAATCTAAAAGTGAGTGTAAATGTAAAATAATGAAAAGCAAATATGTTTCTTGGGAAAGAAATTTCCTTTTGAATCATAAGCATTTTCCTTAATTTATCAAAGCAGAGCTCTCTGCATAAATGATGTACAATAAGATCTTGCTGAATTCATAAGACAAGCTCCCTTGTTAATATTTATTTTCAGTTTTCAGAGGCTGTGCAATTCTTAAGATTTAACATTCTGGACTTATGTTTTCCATACTACAAATTATCGACTGTTTTGGACATTGGGCAAACATTTCCATCTTTCAATGTTCTTATTTGTGTAAAGAAATCATTTGTGGGGCTGGAGAGGTGGCTCAGCAGTTTTGGCGATTGCCTGGCAAGCACGAGGACCAGGGTTCAAACCCCAGCATCACGTACACAAGTGTTGGAGCAACTAAGGCCATGTGAAAAACTAAATAAAGCTATTTCTCTCTTTCTCTGTCTCTCTCACTGTCACTCTCTCTTTAAAAAAAAAAAAGAAATCATTTGTATCTATTTTATAGAGTTTCCATAAGGTCATATGATATGCTTAGTACAGTACTTGAGGACAGTAAACTCTTAAAACATCTTATTTTTATTTTTATCATTATGTAATTCATAAACCTCTCAGTCACAATAGTTGAGAAAACTGTGATCTGGATGCATCCCCTTTTTGAAATAAAGAAAGGACTCTATTGAACTACTTCCTTCACATTTCAAATATAACATTCTGTTTTAAACCTCTAAGGGTTTGCTGATATTGTTTCTCCCTTGAATGCTTTTAATACCCTTAGGTGTTTAGTATTTGCTGCAAATTATTAAAGTGAGTCTTCTTGGAATATTCTTGACCTTTACCCCAATTATATTTTTCTCAATATATATTCAATGAATATAGAATTAATGAAGCCATGCTGAGGATTAAAATATCTTAAAAAAAGAATCGCATACACATGACTGTTGGTTGCTCTCTTTATACAATTTTATTTTATTTCACATACTTTTTACCTTTTTATAATCCAAATAAACATCTTGTTCAGCAACTATAGAATGTTAAGTTGACATTTTTATTGAGCCATTCACAGTTGCACCTGAATTTTTTCTTAAAATAAATACAATACTCATTAATTTCTAGAAGAGATTTCTGTAGCATTCATTTTCTCAATCTTTTCTAGGTTGAGTTGTATCTTCTGTAAGAATTTGCAGCAGAAAATAAGTAAAGGTACAATCAAATCAGAATTCATAACTATTATTGCTTTAATTATTTCTCATCTATTTCAAATACATGTTGTGATATTATGGACTATACCTAATTATCTCCTATCCCGAATATCATTTTTTTTTATTAAGAGCATATAGAGATACAAATGAGAGCGAAACATTATCAAACCATCAATGACCAATGTATATATACATGGTTATCTAGGGGTAATGCCAAAACATGGATGACCACCTTGGGTTTCACCTGTTGCAGTTTCCTCCAGAAGAACTCTTGCATTAAATGGGTATCTCGTGGAGGAATTACATCTGCTTCTGAGATGGTTCCCCTATATTCCCATTCTCCAGTATCCTAGGAGTTCTTCAAATACCCTCCCCCCACCCCTCCCCTCCCTACGCCTCCAAGTATCCTAGGGAGCCATCCCCCTATTACGCTGAGAATCATACAATTTGAAGTTATTGTTAGGTTAGTCATTTAACCTACTGCTTCCCCAGGTATTCTAGCTTCCACAGATGAGAGAAACCATTTGGCCCTTGAGTCTCTGAGATTGGGA
>PVKS010019665.1:0-38016 GCA_004027875.1 Aplodontia rufa
TTGTTGTTCCAAATGAATTTGAGAATTGCTTTTTCTATGTCTTTAAAGAACGACATAGGTATCTTTATAGGGATAGCATTAAATCTATATAAAGCTTTTGGTAGAATGGCCATTTTTATTATATTAATTCTGGGCTTCTGGCTCCTTGACTGAGCAGCTACTGGTTTCCTTGGCTCCCTAGCCTGCAGAAGGCCAATGTAGGACCATCCAGCCTTGAATTGTGTAAGCCAATGTAATAAACCCCTTCTCACAATTATGTATATTCTGATGGTTCTCTTCCCCTGGAGAATGCTAATATGTACCACTCTTCATTCCTTTTTGTCTGAGTAACTTTCATTAGCATTTTTTTCTTCAGAGCCGGCCTGCTGGTAACAAATTCTCTTAGATTTTCTTCATCTAAGAACACATTTTTCACTTTAATTCCTGGAAGATGGTTTTGTTGAATATAGAGTTCTTGGTGACAATGTTTTTTTGTTTGTTTGTTTGTTCTCTTTCAGCCGTTATCTTTGCTCCTCTGTATGTAATATTCTGTCTTTTCTCTGGCTGCCTTCAAACTTTTCTCTTCACCTTTAACTTTAGGCATTTTGACTATGATGTGTGTAAATGTGTGGGTTTAGCTGTTATTGTTGGTGGTACTGGTGTTGTTTCCCTCCTCTGCTTTTTGATATTTTTTCTGCTTTGGGTCCTTTGAGACTCTTGAATTTGTAGTTAATTATCACTACTTTTGAAAATTTCTTGGCTACTGTCTTAAAATATTTCTTCTGACGCATTCTCTCTCTTATCCTTCTGTGACTCCAGCTACATGTATGTTCAGTCATCTGATGATGTCCTACATCTTTTGAATGTTTTGGGAGTATTTTCTCTTTGTGTGTTTCATGGATAACTTCTGTTGACCTGGTTTCAAGTTTTTTAATTTATCCAAAGCTGTATTCATTCTACTTAATATATCTTTCAAAAGAAATTTTCATTTGTGATATCGGATATTTCTAGCATTCCTAGTTCACTCTTAAAATTTCAATCTCTCTTGGAAAATCTCCTATCTATTCATTATTGTCCCCTCCACTTTCCATTAGATGCATTAATGTATGAATTATAGTTATTTTAAATTCCTGCCTTGTTGCTACGGCTCTTTTCTGGGTCATCAAGCCTATATCTGTTGATTGCTTTATCTCTACATTGTTTTCTTTAACTTTTTTAAAATTGTAATTTTTCACTGAATGCCAGACACTGTACATAGAAGAACAGTACAGCCAGAGATAAATAGTGTTTATACCAGCAAGTTGTTTTGCCTGTACTTAGTGGTGTTTAGTTTGCAAGATCCAGTCTGTCTAGTTAGAGGGTTGAGCTGGGTTTGCATTTTGTTACTGCTTTTGCTACATTCAGTGTAGCTAAAGCTTCAACATTCTCTAAATGTGGGATGCTTCTACCTTGTGCTCAGATTGGGGACAGGGCTGCAAGATGCTTTTTCTCAGTGTTCCTGATGCTCCCTTTCCATCTAGCAGTTCTAGCATGCTTGCACACAGGGGCTCTTCTCTCCTTCAGAAGAATGTCTTTTTTTGCACTCAGTGTTAGCAGATTCTCTGTTGTTGTGGTCCTCCTCCTTTCTTAGATCTTAAACCTCTGTGTGGGGCTTTCTCAGCTTTCCAGCCTGACTTCCTGTGGCAACTAAATTTCTGCCTTATACCGTGGTTGGTCTTGGATAAGTTTTTCCTCCCTTCCCCTCTTTGCTGGCAGGCCTCTGCTTGGTATTGGTGTAGTATCCTGGGCCCCAAGTGGTTTCTTGCCTTTACCCCAGAAGTAGGAACTTTTTGCTCCTACCTCCCTCACAGTTGGAATGGGTCTTTCCCTTTGTCCTTAGGGCCAGAGTTTACCTATCCCTTTCTCAGAGACAAATGAGTTTTACTTCTCTTCTTTTTTCCAAAGTAATGGGTTTTGTTTTTTTTTTTTTGTTTTTTTTTTTTCTGTGCCCTGTGAATGGGAACAAGGCTTTTGGTACATAGGAGAAAAGGATGCAGGGAAATGGGTGGGGCTGTGTACCTGCCCTCCAACAACGGCTGGTCTTTTCCTGCACACCCACTTACCTGTGCCACTGAGAGGTCTTGCCAGTCTTCCACCTGCTCCTGCTCCTGATATTTCTTTCTTTCTTTCTTTTCTTTTTTTTTTTTTTGCTCCTGATATTTCTTTAGACAGCACTCAATGATTTTGCGAGTGCTATCTCTCTGAAGTCTGGCTTCCCCTGGGATTCCAAACCTACCTACTAGCCCAGGCTTGGCCTTTAATTACTTGCTAAAATGTAGCTGATACAAACGTAGCCACACCTTTTTTCCTGCACCCTGCCAGAAGTGAGATGCTGTTGTGTGCCCTGTTTCCCCAGAAGGCCTGCTCCTACATTGGAATTCAACTTATTTGATTGCCTTATAGCCTCAGCTCTCTGGAAAACTAAAAACAAATTATAACTTGGTATACTCTCCAGGTTTTTCTCATTGTTCTGTACAGACTTCTCCATCCTAGTGTGGGAGCAGGAATGAAATGTTTTACATTAAAATCACTAACTCACTCTAATCTATTTTCAGAGTCCTCTATCAAGAACATTCTATGAACTTTTTCTTTCAATTGTATTTTTCTGTATTTATAAAATCATTTAAAAAGAGTTTTCCAGCCATGTTTAAAAGCTGTGAATGATTTGATTTTCTTCTCATTTTGTAACCTAGTAACCAAGTTTTTTTTTCCAAAGGAAAAAAGTTTAAGATTCAACACATAATAAGGTTATTTTCTTTTCTCTTTTCTTTGGAAATTCTTGAATTGTCTCATTTCAAATTATATATGCTCTCTGTAACCAATTAGGGCAGTATTTCCCATGGACTTTTAAGAGACCTCATAATATGTTGTGTTTTTCTTTTGTACTAAATCTGTTCGTCTGGGCTAGTTAGCTCTGGAGTGTGCACATAATGACAGGCATTTTTGTGATTATTTAATGTTCCAGTTTCTATGGCTGTGTAACAAAAACCCCTCAATTTTTAGTGGTTTAAAACAGTCCGTTTTTTTTTCACAGTTACTGTAGATCAGACATTTAGATGGGTGCTGCAGAATGATTTGACTGCTCTGTGATTCCTGGGGCTGCAGCAGGAAGAATCAGGCTGGGGCCAGAAGCATCTGAAGGCTCTTTTGGAGGTTCTCTTCCACATGGGCTTCTGTGTATGGTCTCTCTGCGTGGCTCTGGCTTGGGTTTTACTATGCTTTGAATGTGTTTGTGTACCAAGTGTTCATGTGTCAGAAACTTGGTCCCCAGTGTGGTGACATTGAAAGTTGATGGAATTTTTCAAGAGGTACCACTTTATGGGAGGTGGTTAGGTCTTTGGGGGTGCTGTATTGGGAAGGGATTAAGGTAGTTCTTATGGGGTTCTCAGTTAATTCTCACAAGAGTGAGTTGCTAAAAAGAGCAAATCTGATTCCAAGTTGCTCTCTGACTTCCTGTCTCAACATAATCTCTCCATCTCACATGTGGTCCCACCACTGTGACACCCTCCACCTTGAGATCCTCACCAGAGCAAAGTCAGTGCCAGCATTCTCCTAGACTTCTAGAACTGTAAGCTAAATAAACCTCTTTCCTTTGTAAAGTGTCCAGCCTCAGGTATTTCACTGTACTAACAATAACAAAAAAAAAAAAAAAGGGCTAGTACAGGCTTCTGTCCAGTGTGGTGGTTGGCTACATGATTGGCTAATGGCAGCTACGTTTTCTGCTGTGAGTCGTGGGGTATCGCTTGTGCCACAGTCTACTAATTGATCCAGTTACAAAGGCCCACCCAAGTTTAATGGGATAGACATAAACTCTAGCCTTTATTGAGGGAAATAAGATTTAGGAAAAGCGTATGCAAATAGAAATATCATACGATGTGCTACGATTAATCTGCAAAGTCTTTTAAGAGATGACGGCAAAGAGGAAGAAGAGAAGATGAGGGAAAACTGACACCAGTGTTCCTTGGAGTCCCTTCAGAATCCCTTAGTTTTCTAGAAGGTTCTAGGGCGTATTAATTTCCAGCTAGTCTTTTGTGCAATATCAACAGGTGTCCCTGTTTAGAGCTCCTATTTAATTTATGTTTTCAAGGATTTGTTAACCTTGTGTCTCTTCTCGGGTAATGCCACTTAATTAGCTTTTATCAAAGGTTTCACCACCTGGCCCTTCCACAAGACGGTTTGGTAGGAAGAAAGTACTTGTGCCCAACACAAGTACTTTTTATATTTGAATTTTTTCCTTTTTGTCATGGAATTTAAAATCTTTTAGGTAGATAATTTTAGAATCTAAGCAGAGGTTAGAGGTCTCCTATGTCAAATAAAGAATGTAGACCATTGGTCACAATTTTCTCTTTCTATTTACTTTAAGATAGCTCTCAAAATAACAACCCTTTCTCTGCCAAAAGTTACCCTAAGTGGAAATAGTGACTTCAGACTATCCTTGGTGAAATACAGTCGGTCCTGCATATCCACAGGTACCACAGATACAGATCCAACCCACTGCATATAGAAAATAGGATGACAATGTTCCTGAACATGCACAGTCTTTTTTTCCTGTCATTATTCTATAAACAATGCAGCACAGCAACTATTAACACAGTATTTACATCGTATTAGGTATTACATAGCCTAGGGATATGCATAGGTTATGTGCAAATGCCAGGTTGCTTTGTGTACGGGGCTTGAGCATCTGTGGATTTTGGTATCTATGGAGGTCCTTAAAACCAATCTCCCACAGAGAATTGTTATATGACAATATGTAGTAAGCTACTGTTTGGCCTGACAGGGACACTGACTTGGACCAAGACCATTGCATGAGGACTGCAGTGATAGCTAAGAAGAGTGTCTGCAGAACCTGGCCCAGAGCCAGTTGCCATCAAATCTGCAGCCAAATGTCCTTCCTGTTATCTGTCTGCTTTCCATGTCTTGAGTGTTTATCTATAAGGACAAGTTAGAGTAGAGGGAAGAGGACAAGGGGGTGGGGGAGGGGAAATACAGGGGACTGAATTAGAAAAGTTACACTCTGCTTTTATGATGAAGTCAATGTTTATACTGTTGTCATATACATATAAAAAGAACAGGGAGTTGGAGGAAAGGAGGGGAGGGGAAATACTGGCAACTGATTTAGAACAAGTTATACTCCAAGCTTTTATAATGATGTCATTGTATAATCTAATGTCATGTATATCTAAAAAGAACCAATAAAATTATTTTTTTTAAAAAAGAGGATATCTTAGGGAGAGGGCAGTCATTGGGGCTTGCTCATGGTGGGATGCATTGGACTTACTCGACCCTTACAGACAAACAACACCCAATTCACTGATGGGCTTGGTGAAACAGTTGGAGCTCAGACTCAAACTTAGCTCCGACAGATGATGACTCAAGGGGTCTCAGATCTGTGCACTATTTCCAAGTCAGGATTCCAGTCTACAGAACTGAGGGCCTCAGCTATGCCATGGTGGACTCTTCACCTGTGGAAGTTCACCAACCCAGTCAAGAGCACCAGGAAAACATGTATGGTTTGAACATGCCCCCCAAAGCATGGAAACTTAATCCCCAAATTCGTATGTTGATGGTGTTTGGCAATGGGGCCGTTGGGAGGTAATCAGGATTAGATAAGGTCAGGAAGATGAGTCCCAGTGATGGCATTATTGGCTTTATCAGAGAGGAACAGAGGCCTAAGCTAGCACACTTGCTCTGTTTTGCCATGTTACACTCTTTGCTGTTTTGATGCAGCAAGAAGGCCCCCACCAGACGCCAAGCAGATGCCAACACCATGCCATTGGACTTCCCAGCCTCCAGCACCAGGAGCTAGGTGAACCTATTCTTTACAAATTACCCAGGCTGTTATTCAAGCAGGAAACAGACTGAGACAACACCTTTCACAAAGGAGAATAGGTTTCTTTAGCTTGCTATAGCAAGGGAGAAATTTCTCTCCTGGTACAGCTGAGCCCTCGGCAGCGCTGACTTTCCACTAACTACTGGGAACCCTTCCTTGGATGTGGTGGATGTAAGAGGTCTCCCGGAGGACGCTGGGACGCTGTCAGCTGAGCGCGGCCGCAGCACAGCCAGACACCACTTCTGCTTCCCTGCCCCTGCTTGCTGTGCCTCAGAGCTCCTCATTTCAGACATAATCCCTCTTCTCTTTTGTCATCCTGCCCTGAGGTCACAGCTGGTCCTGCCAGCATGAATTTCAGGGTTATTTGTGTATCCCTGATTGTTCCTTTTCCCCTTTCAGTCTTCTAACTACGTACAGGTTAAGCATCCCTTATCTGAAAATCTGAAATGCTCCAAAATCCAAATCTTTTTGAGTGTTGACATGATACTCAAAAGGTTTCAGATTTGGGAGCATTTCAGATTTCAGATTTTTGGGTTAGGAATGCTCAGCCAGTAAAATCAATGCACTTATACCAAAATCTGAAAAGTTCCAAAATCTGACACATTCCTGGTCCCAAGCATCTAATATATTGGGCGCTGCACCGGGACCTGTATTAACCTCCTTTTTGCTGGTTATACCTGTTGCATTTTCTGGGCTTTGTTTTTTGAACTGGACCAGAGACACACAACTCCTCAAGAAGTCTTCTGTGTTCCCTCTGCCTGTTTCTTCTTTCCTCCTTCTTTCTGATTGCAATGGGAATGCGATGACCTTTGTCACAGTCACACACCAGGGAGGAAGAGCAGAAAGGTGAGTATCCCTGAGGACACAGTGGAGCTTCCACTCCAGCCCTGACTTCTTTCCCATGAGAGGAAATAAAGCACATTCTTGTTTGGGCATCTTCTGTTACTGGAGCCAAATGCTATTCCTGACTGTTGTGGCCCTGCAGGGTTGGCCACAGCCAGTTGTGGAGAAGAGGACAGCTGCAGTGTGGCTGAACAAGAAAGGGAAAGCTTGGAGGAAGTAGCTTAGTCAATTTTTGATGTAATAGTCATCAAAACAAATAGATAATGAAATTAGATATTTCAAAAATCTTTGCTGGCCTGTGATATTGATGATAACAGCTACAGATTATGGGCAAGGTCCAGAGAGCCAATGGAAGTAGGGGCCCAGTGGAAGGGTCAGCCTTGACCAGGAGGCAGGCAATGAGGCAGGGAAGAGCTGGAGCTCTAGAGGTCTTCAGTACATCATCGCTAAGCCTGTCGCTTCATCTGCAAAATGGGGACACCTCCTGGGGTTGATATGGACCCCAAATGAAACCATCTGCACAGAACAGCACAATGGGTGATCTCATCCCCTTCTGTTTACAATCCACTCTAACGTACAACAAAACCCCTAACTTCTTATTTCTACTCTTCTTAGTAGCAATGACCCTATCCCTGTTCCCCTGGCTTGCAGTGCCCTCCAGTGTGACAGTCACTGAGTGCCAGCATTTGGACCTCAGTTTCACAGCACTGATTCTTATAGCCTAGACCCCAAAGGTGAGTGAGAGGCCAGGGATGGAGTCAGCGCTCCAACTTCTGGAGCTGTGAGCAGACGTGGAGAAGAGTGTACCTCTGGCATTTCCGCAGATGAGAAGGGCTGCTATGACACCCTGACCCCGCAGCAAGTGGGGCTCAGAAGGCTGTCCATGAGCAAGGCATCCAAGCATGAGGGGTGAGAGCTGCCATCTCGAGTCCTCCATGAAAGACAGCAGGGTAAGAGCCAGTAACCCCAAGAGGCTGGATGGTGGAGGGCTGTGGTGTGAAACTCAGCAGCAGTTTGAAGATCTAGCTCCACAATGCGGACTTGTGGCTGCCCAGGGTTACAAAATAGGGGCACATCCCTGCTTTCCTGAGTCCCAGCCCTAGCCTGCTGTCCATGCTTCTGCAAACGTAAACTGGATGGATTACGATGCAATTGATTATGTGTCAGTGGAAGCAGAGCATTTCACCTGATCACGGTCATTTTCACCCTGGCCGTTCTGCCATAGTTGATCCCTGTGGGCCTTGGCTAATCGTGGCAGCCACACAGTTACGGCTGATTGTTAACAGCACATGTGAGGCTGAAAGAAGCGGCAACCTAGAGCCTTTTCTGTAGGGATCAAATGGTGTCACTGCCGAAGTGGACCTCTCTGTAACTATAGGAAATAACCCAGCTTTCACGGGGAGGACCTGGAGTCATTGAAGGGAAATTAAATTGTATTTTGAAGAGTTTGGTTAAGGCTAAAAATGGCTCCAATAAAATGCTAATTTGTAAGTTAGAGTGATTACAGGGGTAACCTAAGTTATCTGGAAAAATTGGATTTCACTGTTCCCTGCCAGGGATGCATTAATGAGATGTCACTGTGATAAACTCACTCTTTTATCAAGATCTCCTTTATGATGTAGAATATGAGGGTGACAAATTCACAGCTGCCAGAGCCATTCATCTGCAATTAACAGATTTGTCCATGTTTGTACAAATCATTCATCTTCTAAGATACAGGGTAAGGGGTCATAGCCTGGTCCCGTGGCATCACCGTCACACACGCTCACCTTCAGGCCAACACATGTGCTCTCCCGTGGAGACCCTTGGGTAGCAAGTTACATTTTCTTTATCTGATAGTGGCCAATTGGAGAGCAGAGCACATGCTTTGGTTCCCAAGGCTTCATTTGCTGTCTGGTCAATGACAGCGGTGAAGAGTCATGAAGCAAGAAAGAGGGCATGGAAGGTGGAGCAGACTGTGGGGATCAGTTCCTTACAGAAATGAGGTCCACCATTTTTCCCAGAGTGGCTCAAACATGACGTTTACTTGTAGCTCCAGTGTCACATGAATGACATTGAATCCCAATGTCTGATATTACATGGGGCATCTTCTGGGGCTTCCTTGCACTACATACTTTGAAATGCTAAATGATCATGCCAGTTTTGGTTCATGTCTGTTTAAAATCTGGTTTCGCAATGCTACACCTGCCTGATGTCACCTGCTTTGAGGTCAGAACATTATCATGGTGAACAACCAAAAGAGACGAGAAAGTGGAAGGTTTCTAGTGAGCTGTGGGCTTTGGTCTTCACTTGTGGCTATCCAGTCTTCTACAAATGTAAATACATTAATTTAATTATAACCCTTATTTTTGTCCTACGATCTAGGTCAAGATTCCAGGCTTTTTAAAAGACCACTTGCTCTGTGAGCTGCAAAGCCTGATGTGAGCTTGATCAGGTTCAGCCTGAGCCTCAGCCCTGGCTCCTGCTCTGCCAAAGAACATGGACTCTATGGGTGGGATTATCACCAAGTCCTCTCGAGGTCAAGGTGAGTTCACCTCTACGAAACTCCCCTTGTATTCTGTCTATTCAGCCCTGAGCTGGCATAAGGCCAGACCCTGCCCTGGAAGGTGCTGATGGCTGCCATCATGCCTCTTCCTGAGCCCCGAGTCACACTCTGTTGCCTTCGCTGTGCTGCTCCACAGTGCTGCTTTGTGGCTGGGTGGAGGCCTGTCTGCTCTCAGGGCCTCTGGACCAAAGGGGCTTGGGTGCCCCTCATGGATCCTACCAACAGTGACTTGGGACTCTGCGAGGGTCTGAGCTGGGGTGGAGGGAAGAGCTGGGCTGCCCCAGGCAGGATCTTGGAGTGACAAGAAAGGCTGGCTGGATGGAAAGGGTTTTTCAGATATTGAAATTTTAGAAGGAAATCATATGTCCAAAGGATAGCACATAACACGTGACTGCTGATGGGGCTGTGCCTATGAACCAAAAAGCCCTCCCGGACTTTACTCAGATGTTCTTTAGGCTCTTGTATCACTGGGGTACACACTGTGGTCACAGAGTACAAATATGCCCCTGAAGGAAGGTGGGAGGGTGGCTGATGGGCTGAGGTGCCTAAGCAGAGGCCACATCCCTTAATCAACACAGAAATGAAGTCATGCCCTTGTCACCAGGCTCCCCCTTGTGGGTTCTGTGAACAGTGCTGCTGCTCATGCCTACCTGCCTACTTGCCGGAGGTATTCGTTTCATTACTCCACATTTAACCTCTGGGCTTTAGCTTTCTCCCAGAAAATGAGGCTGAGGACCTGATAAACATGTGAAAAGTTCTAAGGTGCCCTCTAAAGTGGGTCATTACTGTTGCAGTGATGAGCGGACCTTTTCCAGTGAAAGCCAAGTAGTTTCCTATTGTCTGCAGGGTGTGGGGGAAGCTGGAAACCGGCACCCATCCTGTGCACCCAGAAAGCCATTTCCCAACAAAAACTACAGAGCCTCTGCAAAGATTCCCAAACCCACATCATGCTCTCCAGAACCACCTCCACCACGGTGCAGCAGACCCATCCAGCTTTATTTAGTGGGCACAGTGTTTTATGCACATGTAGATTGCCAGCATTTAAGTATTGGGCTATTGAAGACAAAGTCTACATTTTCAAAGTTGCATTCTTCATCTGCCTGCTCTTTCCTCACCTTTGTCTCTTCTCTCTTTCCTGAACCCCTCAGCCTTCATCCTTCCACCCTTGATCCCCACTCCCTCATTTTTGTAGCCATTATCCCCGCACCCCAGCATTCTTAACTGCTATGTTCCTCTATTCCTTGGTGCTATGGGTCAGGCCAGCATCTCTCTTCCCTGTGTCCTTCGTCCCCTTTACCTTCTCTCTCCATTCCTCATCCCTGCATCAGTGAGCTTTGCATTCCTCTTCCCTGGGCCCCTGCATCCCATCGTCCTTATTCACACTTCCCTGCACTGTGGATTCCTTGTCTCTGCGTCTCTCATCCCCAGAGCCTTCACACCTATGTCCCTTATTCTCTTATCCCTCCTCTCTGTATCCCTGCTCCCTGCACGTCCTCCTCTTCTGTATTCCTCTTCCTCCTCTTCCTCCTCCACTCATCAGGCTGCTCTTAGCCCCAGCAGAGAGCACAGGCGTAGTAATGCCTTCTGGCAGATGCTCAAAGCCAGCTCTACCATGGGGAGTTAGGGGTTCTTCAGGGACCTCTCGCATGCATTCTCTGAAAAGGATACAGCTCACGTAGCTTCCTGTTGATGTCCCCCATCCCAGGTCATTTCTGGAACAGGATTCATCTGTCAAAATGATTTGAACTCAGACAACTTCTGCAGTGTCTCCTTTATCCTTCTCAGGGACAAGTAAGTTGTTCCTCTGCATCCAGCCAGCTTCCATCTTCTACACTGGGCAAGATCCTATCTGTCCTTACTGTCTCCTGGGCCCCTATGTGAGTGACCTGAGTCCCTCTCACCACACTCTCTTCCTTGTCTGGTTGATGGTGGGACCCTCCAAACATATGCCCTGGGGCAGGAGTGGAGTGAGGTGGGCAGGCAGCTACCTTGCCCACTCTCCAGGGTGGAAGAAAGGATGATGAATCCTATAACTCCTGTCAAATGGTCCCCAAAATTCTCAACAAGAATTCCTCTCCCCCCAACTCCATAATCAGACTCAGCCTTCTAACTCAAAGTGGTATTGAGGGCTTTGTTGAAAAGTTTGCTCCAACAGGGTACCCCCTGTTAGGATCCAGTCCTTCTAGACCTTCTGTTTTCACGTCCTTTGCATCCTTGCAAAGTGGAACACTGTACCAGTCAGTTTTAGTCACTGTAATGAAATACCCAAGACAGCTAATTTTACAAAGAGAAAAGGTTTATTTAGCTCACAGGTCTGGAGACTTGGGGTCATGGTGCCTCTGTTGAATCAGTTCTGGTGAGGACCTCATGGCTAATGGCAAATGGTTAGTGGTGGTGGTGGGAGTAGTCATATCTAGAGCCAAGTAGCAGAGAGCGCTAGTAAGAACCAAACTCACACTTTTATAATAACCTTTTTATGAGAACTGCCTTTCAAGTGCAGGTCCCCAAAGACCTATGATCTACCTCCCAACAGCTCCTCCCTGCAGATCAAGCCTTTAATTACAATGGATCTTGAGAGACACTCACCATATTTAGACTGCTCTTCTTTTACCTCCGTGTGTGTTGGACTCTGCTAGGACACATGCTCCACATACATTTTAAAGCACTTCTCTGAACTCACTTCTGAACTGTAACAAATCGTAGCAGCCACTCCCTGGAAGTTCACCAGTGTGCTGTCTTCTTTTTAGTCACTGTGTGAGTTTCCATTGTTTCATGTTTTATTTAATGAATCCCTTTCCAGTAGCCGTGCAATTCTGCCATCACAGCATGCTGGGACAAGATTCCTATGTCTACTCTTGTGTCCACAGGTGTGAATAGACCTGCAAAAGAGAGTCTTGAGAGAGGCTCCTTATTTTTCTTGCACTTACCTGATATCTACATCCACACCACTTGTGAGTAGGTGCCCACTGGTGACCCCATTCTTTTGCTCTACTTGAACTCTGGATCCCTGGGTTTGAGTAGAGTCCAATAGAATATAATGACCCTTGCTAGTTTTGTTTTTATCAGGTTGGGTGACACCGGTCTATATTTAAGAAGACAAAGGAGGCTATTTAGGGAGAAATTCAAAAGGTGATAAACTACCGTAGTCTGGGGTCCAACATGGCTAAGTCAGAGTTGCCAATGGAGCATGAAGCTGGGACAGGGGAAGGGTGGAGGTAATTAGCATATTGCACTGCCTTTAAGCAGTGCTGCTCTGTTTGGCCCCCTGTTCACCCATGTCTATGTGGAAATGGTCTCCTGACTTCTGATCCCAAATAATTGCCAAGAGTCTGGAAAGGAAGGCAGTGCCCTGGGAGTTAAGGAAGATTCTGTGCTGGGGCCCAGAGGCTAAAACACAGGTGAGGTGCCTGGGGCAAAATGCCAGGTTGCCAGGAGCAGAGCTTTTGTGGAAACTCAAGTCCCCCTGGGGCCCTTTTGCTGTAGTCCATGTTCCAATGTCTTCCTGGAGCCTTTAGTGGGAAAAAACCCATTTCTGTCTCTAGTGATCCTGGTTGTTTCCCTAGATCTAATGGGTCGTGCCCAACACCTTTTCCTGGCAGATGCCATAGTCCTTATGCAAGAAGGTAGAGCCACCCATACACATGTGGCACATCCCAGTAGATTAGAAATAGCACCAGGTCTGGTGTTCACATTGTGGCCCTCCACTGTGTCCCTCATGCCTGGTGGCCCAGCCAATAGGACCCCCTCTTCATGAAGACCAGCCTAGGCTTTGTAGGCTCTTCTACTCCCTACTCAGGATGTGCTGAGAGGGGGGGGGCTGCCCAGGCCTGCATGGGCATCTCCATCTAAGACTCAGGGGTTTTTTTGGTTTTGTTTGTTTGTTTGCTTTAGAAAGGGGGGGAGAGAATCAATTTTGTTTATTTTTTTCATCTGTTTTTTGTTTTTCTGACACTTAGTTGTGTATGAGGTGCTGGTCCTCACATATGCCAGGCAAGTGCTCTAACCACTTAGCAATAGCTCCAGCCCAAGACTCAGCTGTTTTGAAGAGCAGGAAGACAGGAGGGTGGCTGGCATCTCTGCAAAGCCAGTCTCCATGCCAGTCACACTTGTGTGTGGTTTCTCAGGCTACTTGCTGCTAAAGAAAGTTGGAAGGAGTTGCGGAATTCTGGGTAACACAGGCATCCGGAAGGAGGTTCTGCTGCCTAGGAAATGTAGCAGGTGTATCTGGCCTAGAGGTGACCACCTGCAGTCCCAGCCCTTGCACAAGGAAGAGCCATGGTCCTTTAAGGTTCAGACACCTGGACACCAGAAAGCTCTCTTCTAGGGAGCAGGATGGTGGGGGTGGAGTTCAGACACCTGGGCCAGCACTTGGGACCAGTAGCCCCCAACCTAACATGAGTGAGCCAGGAGGAAAGGCTGCAGAGCTAGACCAGCCACACCTGCTGAACAATCTCTGCTCACCAGACCTCTGCCTAGCCCTGGTGCATCCTGCCACCCTTTGGGCACTGGAGGAATCTCAAACACTTTCTGTCAGTGGAAGCCTCACCCTAGCTTTAGTTTGGAAGGTCTGTGCCAGAGCCCGTTTCCCATAGCAAGATGAGGGGGAAGAGTTCCCAGTAAAGCTGGACATACTTTTCCCTGGGGACTGATTGGGTTGCTCCAGGCCGTGGGAAGGCAGGGCCCTGCTCCCTTCCCTCTCTCCTTCCCCTCTTCCTCTCTTCTCTTCATCCCTCCTCATCAAATATTTGCCAAACACCTACTATGTGCCAGGCAGTGTGCTATGCACTCAAAGAAATATCAAGAATGAGCAAAGACACAGTTCAACGGGGGTGTCAGACAGTAGCACACCAGTCACCAGAGAAGATCTGGCGTTGTTGGAATGATCGCTGGATCTCAGACCTAGGACAGGGGGAAGTGCAGGCAGATTCACAGGCCTCCATGGTGCTAGGAGTTGGGAAGCCATTCATGGAGTGGGAGGAGCTGGAGGAGAGCTGAGTTCTGCAAAGACCACTCTAGCTGCACTAATTGGAAAGTGAGATCCAGGGTTGAGGCTGAGAAGTAGCTGGCTCCAAGAAATATTGGAAAGTGGAAGCAGAGAAGACAGTAAGGGATGGGCATGGGGTGGAGTGGGGGTGTTCAGAGGGGTCAGGAGCAGTTGAATGTACAGGCCAAGGGTCCTCTGCATCTCCAGGTGACCAAAGTCACAGGTATGACCAGCAATACCTACGGAAAAAAAGTGAGAGCAGAGACTCATACTCTGCACTGGGGACAGGGGAACCATGGACAGGTACTCTCCTGTCCTGGCCTCAGGTGATGTACATATGCCCTTCCAGCCTTCCTATCTGGAAGGCAGAATGTTCTGCCTGACACTTGGTTAGATGTCTGGTCATGCTCAGCCTTGTTGAGTGCTGCGTACACTTGCTGTGTGTGCGCACGTGTGTGTGCGCGCGCGCGCTCGCATGTATCAATATATGGTCAGCCCTTTGTATCCGCAAGTTCTGCATCCATGGACTCAACCAACCACAGATCAAAAATTTTAAGTTTTGCATCTTCTATACTGAATGAATATGGATTTTCCCTTCCTATTATTTGCTGAACAATACAGTATAACAACTGTGTGAGCATTTACTTGTGTTATGGGTAATCTAGAGATGATTTAAAGTATTTGGGAAGTTATGTAGAGATTACATGCCAATTCTATGCCTTATATAAGGGTCTTCAGCATCTAGAATCCAATATCTTTAGGAGGTTCTGCAACTAACCCCCCACAAATACTGAGGAACAACCATATATGTACATATACATATATGCACAATTATATACACAAATATGCAGTACAGAGCTATGCATTGATGTATATGTTTATCTGTAATGTCATCCTTTCTTTTCCTCCTGAATAACTTTCTGGTGAATGAAACCTTACTTTATCCTTCTTTCTTTCTTTCTTTTCTTTTCTTTTTTTTTTGTAAAGAGAGAGGGACAGTGAGAGAGACAGAGAAAGAGAGAAACAACTTTATTTAGTTTTTCACATGGCCTTAGTTGCTCCAACACTCAGTTGTGTACGTGGTGCTGGGGTTTGAACCCGGGTCCTCGTGCTTGCTAAGCAAGCGCCGAAACCGCTGAGCCACCACTCCAGCCCGACTTTATCCTTCTTTCATCTACCTTTTGCTAATGAGACCAAGAAAAGGCATGTGTGGGTATCAGTGTGACAGTCACATTTGGTATAAGCACTGGGGCATGGGGCATAGAGAATATTTTGAATATGAGGTGTCCCGCTAAAGCTCCCATGTCAATGCAGGAATGCTCAGAGGTGAAATGATTAGATTTTGAGAGCTGTGGCCTGATCAGTCCATCCTAGTGTGAATGGAATGACTGGGTGGTAACTGTAGGCAGATGGGAGATGGCTGGAGTAGTTGGGTCTCTAGGGACATGGAAGGGAGCATCTTCTCTGGGGCCCCTTCTTCTGTTTCTCTCTGCTTCCTGGTTTCCATGAATGGAGCATCTTTCCTCCACCATACCCTCCCATTGTGATGTTCTGCCTCCCCTTGGGCCCAGAGCAATGGACTTGGCCAACCACAGACTGAACCTCTGGAATTGTGAACCAAATTAAACATTCCCTCCTCTGAGTTGTTCTTGTTGGGTGTTCTGGTCACAGTGATGCTTACTGACTAGCACAAAACTGACCAATAAAAAGCACATGTGAGTACCAGTGTGCTAAAAGGCTTGTGGCATTGTAACACACTTTGTATAAACACAGGGGCACAGCTTGGAGCACTGCAGACTGGGCTCCTTGGACAGCAAGCTACCACGGCCCAGCAGTCCTGACAGTCAGTGCAAAACTTTCTCATGCCACATCAGACTTTGCAAGTTCTTTGAGGAAAGAAAGGGAGACATGCAGGAGGGCCAGTGGTTGAGGCCTGCTCCAAGAGAGAGCAGGGACAGGTAACTGGAAATGAGCATGAGGAGAGGGACAAGGAGGATGTGGGGCGGGCCTGGTGGGACTGACTGATGAGGATTTCAGAGGAAAGGGAGTCTCTTCTAAGATTTGCCACAGCAAGATATCTCTGGGCATGCAAGCTGGAGATTTCCAAAGTCTGGCCAGATAGACCTGGGATGCTGGCCCCCAGTGTGAAGAGAGGAATGACAGAGGCATGCAGCAGGAAGGGAAGGACCATGGCTGGGAGGAGAAGGAATGTCCCAGCCCCATGGCAGGGAGGAACCACTTGCTACAAATCTCTGCGTCTCTGCCTTTTGTCTCTTTGAGATTCCCTGCATCATCCTTACACATGCATATTCTGGAATTTCTACTTTAGGATCTTCACTTGGCACCTTGCTGAGGAGCCCTATACTGCCAAGATGTCCCTCACACTGACCCCTGCAAACACCCCCTAGTGATGATGTGCTGCAAAGTCTAGCGTAGCTTTATTACCTTATTAGCTCCAGTTACAGGCAGGCAGCTGACCAGGACCTTGACCCAGGCAGCCCAACGCTGTCCCGAACCTGCCCCTCCCTGGTGGAGGGCTCTCAGGGATCTGAGCAATGCTGTTTTCTCTCTGAGAAGGGACTGGCTAATCAGGGTTTTATTTTAGAGTTTCTTTTATCCCTGGGAAAGCGGGAGAGTAAGATCAGATGATCTGCCCGTGTTTTGTTTTCTCTGGGGGAAGGCTGAGCTATCTGATGGCAGGTCCTGTGATCAGGACCCTTGGCCAGTTCCCAGGGATAGGTTTTCCCAGCAAGACTGTGGCACCAGGCACCAGCTGATGCTGCCTCAGCTTCAAGATCCCATGCTGTGGTGGACCTGAAGGAAGATGCAGGGTTGTCAGTCTCAACCACACTGTACAGGTGAGGCACAGGCCTGGAAAGGTGGGTGATTGCCAGCCAGTAGTGACTTTCAGACAACATGCCTATGGTCAATCCCTCATGGGCTGTTTCAATGACTGCAAGTGAGAGCCAAACAACTGTCACCAGGACAACCACAGCCCACGGATGCACAGAGGATGGTAACTGACCTTGCTGCAAAGGGATCTGGCCACAACCTTCACACTTGGGGCCTGAGATGAAGGGTAATTAAGGTCCTCCCTGAGGACAGGGAGGTGGTGAGTGACGCCTGCATCAGGAAACTCTTGCCAGTGCCTCCTCTTCTTTTCCCCAAGTCCCACTTCAGCAGAATATACCCAGGACCTGCCTACACCCCACAGGGCCAGCTGTAGTCTGAAGAATGCTCAGCACTTTGGCTCATTGCTAAAGGCTCTTAATCCCACTGCTGGGCTGGAGCTGAGGTGTACCACACAGCCAGAGCCAACTATTAAGTGTTCTGGAATTTTGTGAGTCAGTTGTTAAACACAGGCATTATTAACAACTAATTATATAAACTTGCAATTAAAAATATATTAAAAGCAATATCTTGGGGGCTGTCAGCAGTTATGGTGCTTGCCTGGTATGCGTGAGGACGTGGGTTCAAACCCCAGCACCACGTACACAACGAAGTGTTGGAGCAATGAAAACCAGATGAAAAACTAAATAAAATTCTCTCTTTCTCTCCCTCTCACTCCCTTCTCTCTCTTAAAAAAAAAAGCAATATCTCTGTCCAGTTATTTTTTACTACACTTCTCTATTTTATGCTTTAGGAGTTACCTGCATCTATTGTATCAATCCAATGGGAAGAATAGATAGTGGTGGCTACCAGAAAAGGCTTCCCAAGTCCACCTTCTGT
Organism: Aplodontia rufa; assembly: GCA_004027875.1. NCBI lineage: Eukaryota > Metazoa > Chordata > Mammalia > Rodentia > Aplodontiidae > Aplodontia > Aplodontia rufa. The sequence goes on from PVKS010019665.1 coordinate 17,953, forward strand.
GATGTTATATTGGTAGCTTGAAATTGGCCATGGTGGGGGTATTTACACCATGGAAATCAGCCGACACTTCAAATTAAGGCTTGCATTATTTTTTCATTGTTGATTTTGAAAGTAGGTCAGGTTTGCAATCATTCATGGCAGTCTGGATCTCATCAGGGGAGAGAGAGCACACAGTAGGTTTAAACAGGGAAAGTTTAGTCTAAAATTATTAACCATAGTAAAAGAATAACTGTGTGATAAAAGGAAACTCTATGTGCCATTCTAGTGATTAAAAGAGCTACCAAAGTAGAGACAAAGTTGTCAAAAGGTTCAGATTTTGTTGGAGAGGTGGCGGTTCAACCCCAGGATGGCAGAGAAGTTATCTGGTTTAACAAAAACAAGATAAAAAGATAACCAAAGTTAGTCTGGAGTTGCTGGGCAGGCAGGGACAAGTGATCAGCATCGGAAGGCAAGGATTCTGGGTATCAGGGGAGTGGGGAAGTTGGTTGCAGAGGAAGCTGCCTCTGGTGTGGCCTTCATGCATTAGGCAGGCTGCACAGGGTGGCCGGGGCTGGTTTCTAGTTTGAGAAGTCTGTAGATAGTCATCACCAAGCAAAGTTGCAGAGATAGCACTCTGAGCCTGACAGTCCAACAGACTATACTGTATGTCCTCACATCTGCATGTCTGACCCTCCCCCAGACACCCTGGAAACTTCAGGAAACCCTGTCCTCCTGCAAAATCCCACCAGCATCCTCCAATATTAAGAAAACAACCTTGCATTCACTTCAAAGGAAATGATTAAAGGCTTTTGTTCTTTTTCCTAAAACATGTATCAAAGGATGTATTCCAAGCTGAGATACAATAAACTGACAACAGATAGTATTAATTTCCTGTGGCTGCTATAACAAATTACTATGAACTTTATGACTAAAGACAAGGCACACTTACTCTCTTATAGTTCTGGAGGCTGGAAGTCCAGGAGCAATTTCACTGGAAGGAATCAAGTGCCAGGAGGGCCCCTTCTGCAGAGGCTCAAGGCGAAAATCTATTTTCTTATCTTTTCCAGCTTCTATGTTCCTTGGTTTGTGGTCTCTTCCTCCAACTTCAAAAGTAGCAGCTCAGTATCTCTGAATCTCTGCTTTGTCTTCACGTGTCCTGTCTTTGTCAAATATCTCTGTCCCCTCCTCTTATAAGGATACTTATGGTTGTTTTTAGAGCCCACCTAGTTAACCCAGGATAATGTCTCCATCTCAGATCCTTAACCCAATCACATTTGTAAAGTCCATTTTGCCATATCAGGTACTAATCACAGATTTCATGGATTAGGATCTGGATATCTTTGGAGAACAATAGTTAGCCCACCAAGCTGACATACCATTATATTGTAACTAACTCAAAAACCTTGAGATCATATTCTTCCAGTACTTGAAAACGATGATGTGGTTCAGTGAAGAAGTCACTGATGGATAAGCGAAGTGCCAACATTCATCTTCACTGTCTCACTGTGGTCTGTTCATTAACATAAATGAAAACATCAAGACCTCTTATGTCTGAAGCACAGTCAGGCATCAGATGCAACCGAGGGTTGGCTGTGGATGCAAGATTGCAAAATTCAGCAAAGGGTGTTATGAAGAACCAGTTGGCTCTATGGCGGTTTAATGAAACATGTAATATGCTTCAATATTTTTTGTATGATCATTCTTTTTTACCGTTAAAGAGAGAAGGACAGTGAGAGAAAGTGGGGGGAGAATCAATTTTTATTTAGTTTTTCACATGGCTTTCGTCGGTCTGACAGTTGTGTACATGGGTGCTGGGGTTTAAACCCGTGTACCCATGCATGCCAAGCAAGCACCATAACCACCGAGCCACCGCTCCAGCTCTGTATGCTCATCCTTAATATCAACAAAATTATAATTGTCTGTGTTATCTATGTATATGTAGTTACTCCTCAGTAATAAATATAGTATATAATGTAGATTCTTATATACATATATATATATGTGAAATCCTTACATATGACCTATGCAATCCTCTCTTAAATTTTAAATCATCTCTAGATTTCTTATAGCACCTAATACAATGTAAATGCTATGTAGAATAATTGATAACAATATATAGTCTGGAAAGTAATGACAAGAAAAAGCTCTGCTTATGTTCAGCATAGATGCAATAATTTTTTTCGTATTTTTGATTCACAGTTGATTGGAGCCACGAATGCAGAACTCAAGGAAACAGAGGGCTGACTCTATGTGCGCGCGCGTGCGCACACACACGTCCTGCCAGAGAGCTCATTATTGGGCATTTATCATCCCTCTACTACTTAACGCTTATTACCAGTGGGAAGGGAGGGGCCCCTGTAACAGAGGACAGAATTCTTTGCACACCAGGATGGAGTTTGCAGCCCCCTGCTATATAATGAGTCTATTACCATGTGGTCAGCTTCACTCATCCCCAGAGAGTTCGATGTATCTAGGATAACCATCTTCAAGTGTGACTATGCTTCAGGGGAAACAGGCTTTGAGTTTTCTGCATAATGTATTTAAGTTTTCTAAAAGAATCCATTGAGGAGCTGGATCTGTGTATCTCTACCATCTGTGGTTGGCTCCTGTGCCGAGTTATTACTCTCCCTAGTTTCCCACTGCACACCGGTACTCAGCTACCTACCTGACTTCCTGAACCTTGAGTCTGGCCTATCTTTTCCTTCTTGGGCTTAGGATGACAGATAATATCTTCCAAATGAACAGTTGACAGGATCAATGGGAGCTAACCTGGGTTTGGATGGGACTTGGACTGCTGGCTCAGACTGTGCCTCTTCTGTTCTGAAAAACACGTAGGCTCAGCTGTATACAGAGCTCCAGCAAGTGGACTTCAAGGGCTGAGAGGCATCAATTATTGAGCAGTCAGAGTGGCTCTGAAACACCTGGCCCCATATTTTCCAAATAGAAAACACCTATCTTATCCAGCATCATTTTTACATGTAATACAATACATGACATTTCCTTAAAACCTCTTGAAAGCAGATATCATATCACAAAAGAAAACATTTTAAGCGTCTGGTTGAGTGAGCGGCAGCTTTCCACCTGCTTCTGTCCATGTGCTCTTTAGATTTGAAATAATTGTTGCTATCACCCGCTGCCAGGACACCTTCCCTCCCCATGCTGGATTACAGAAGCCATGCTCCTAACAAATGCTTTTCATTTCATCTGCTGGGGGATTATATTTTTGAAATGTTAGTTATCCTTTCATTTTTTGATCCTGTAGATACATACGAATTTAGAAACTCTGAAAGAACACCTTAATTTATATTCTGTGAGTTATGTGGGAGAGTGAAGAAGAGGCTGTTCGGTATGTATTATATTTTTAGGTTTTTAAACTCTCCTTCTTCTTTGCAAATGTGATGAAATGTACTATTTACCAGCAACTGAGTACCCCTGAGGCAGCACTAACAGACTCTTTGTGCTGGAGATTGTCCGTTCTGGTGCCGGCTAGGTCAACCCTTGCGTCTGCTCCCTCAGAAGAAGCCAGTTAGAAAGTTGTCAGAGAGTAGCCCCCTTCCCAGAAATTTCAGTCACAGTTGTTAAGGGTGACCAGAGTTGGGCCCTTATGTCCAGGAAGCTGTCTGTCTGCCCCGTGCTCCTGGAAGTCCTGAAAATCGGGACCCTGCCTTTTTACCTGTCTATACCCAAAACCCTTCTCATTCCTATCTTTCCAGTGTTGTGGTGGACATTGGCCACTAGACGTGACAGTTAAGTTGTTAACTTGACTGGATCGAAGGATGCCTAGAGAATGGGTAAACAGGGTGTTTGCAGAGAAGATTGGCATGTGAGGGATGTGCCTTGAATGTGGACAGCAGTATCCTATGGCCTGAGTGGCAAAATGTGACAGGAAAGTGGAAGAAGGGAGATACCCTCTCCCCCATACCTGCCCCGCCGCTCACTCCAGAGCAGGTGTTTTCCCCTGACGCTGCCCTTGGACATCACACTCCAGCTTCTTCTGCATTTGGATTCCGGGACTTGTGCCAGTGGTCGTACAGGAGTTCTCAGGCATTTGGCCTTGAACTGGGGACTGCACCATTGGCCTCCCCAGTTCTGAGCTTTTGGCCTCTTGGATTGAGCCTTGCTTCCATCTGGTTTTGGCCCTCAGCTCACAGATGGTCGTTACAGAACTTCTCAGCCTCTGTGATCATGTGACCCAGTCTAAAATATCCCCTCTTATTGGGTATTCTGTTGGTTATGTTTCTCTGGAAGACCCGATTAATACACGAAAGATGCCCACAATCTTTTCACAAGTATTCGCTAGATATTTTAATAGTTCCTCACTTCGTGAATCCTGCTTTCCAAACCAAATTCATTTCCCACTTCAGCTTTGTGCCTGCCATTAGACACCGTGTGAGTGTGTGACAGAGAAGGGCCCATGGAGCACCTGAAGAGACAAGCACATGCATGGAGAAGGCCCAGAGCAGCAGCGGGGCTGTGCCAGGGTCAGCAGCAGTGAATGCTTGGCAGAGCACTGGTATTGCTGAGGTCAGTGAGGATGGCTCTGTGACTCTAATTCTAGAGACCCAGACCAGAGTCCTTCAGTCCTGACAGGGCTGTGAGAGTTTTAGTACTCGTCAATAAATCCTTTTCTGCCAAATCAAATTGTGTGGGCTCCATTGGTGCTAATGAGATACTAAGCTAGTGGAGTAAGAATCCAGGATCTTGAAGAAAGGCCTTTACACAGCCACACCCAGGCTTTTAGGGTTGACAGCTTATGTCATTAGAAGATCCTTCTAAGAAAATGAGCATAAAATCATTGCCTTAGTCTTTCCATCGCTAGAACAAATACCTGAGGTCATCAGCTTGTAAAGAGAAAAGGCTTGCTTTTGTTCACAGTTTTGGAGGTCCCAGTCCACGGTCAATTGGCCCTGTTGCTGTTGGACCTGTGGTAAGCAACACAAGACAGTGGGAAAGTATGCTGGAGCAGAACTACTCACCTCACAACCAACGAGCAAAAAAGAGTGGAGGGGTGTCATCCCCGTCCCCTTAAGGGCACACCCCAATCACTTAGAGATCCCCACAAGGCCCACCTGCTAAAGGTTCCACCACCTCCAGCAGCACCAAGCTGGGTATGAAGCCTGTAATACGTGGGTCTTTTAGGGACATTTAGTACCCAAATATAGTAATGCTGAAAAAAAAACTACTATGTGCAAAAGTGAATAATTAGTGAGAAAATAATCATAAGAACTTACAAATTCTGAATCTCAAACACCATAGCATCCTGAAAAATGACATAATTTTAAAAATTAATTTTCTAGAGGCTCCCGGAAACATCTTTTCTATGCTTTTTGGTGATAACTTTGTACTGACATTTTCTATAGAAAATTGAAAGATAAATGATAAAACTTGATTAAAATCTGTTTTTCTTATCGAAAGTTTAGAGAAGTTGTTTTCAGCTTCACAACTTTTTATTAGTGAAATGTCATGTAAAATTTTGGATTATTTCAAAGTTGGGGACATTTTATCAAGTTTCTGTCATAGAGGAGCTGTGTGATCTCAGGGCATTTCAAGTCTTCTTTTGCAATGCCCAGTCTGAAATAGTCTTTAAAATGATGACAGTTATTATTCAATTAGTCGTCACTATTTTTTGTCATACTGCCAGATGAGTCATCACAGTGGGCAGTAAACAAATTTTTGAAAGTCATTCTGAGACCTGATGACTTCCCATAATTTAACTATACACAGATGTGACTGTGAATCACTGAATATAACCCACTAAACCCAAATTAAATGCATCCCCAGCTCACTTCCTCTCAACAAATCCCCAAAATGGTCATGGACATTGAAAAATAACCCAATAAGAGGAAATGTAATATATAGAGGAAATCAGAGGAAACAGAACAGGCATAACTAATTACAATTAAAATCCTTATTTTTGCAAATTTTATAAAAAGTGGAATTGCATGAGCCCAGTTATGGTTCCTCCTAGGGACTCAGAAGGGCCTGGGACAGTGAGGATTTTAAAAGGGGGTATGGGGTGGTAGTGACTGGCACTGCTCTCCCTCCAAAAGAATAGTAATAGCAGTGATAATAAGTAAAACAATTTGGTCTTAGATTTGTGTAAGAACCAAACTATAAAAAATCGATTTGGATTCTGAAATCCTCAACAAATTGGGCCTTTTCATGGGCTCTATGCCCCACCAGACACCAGAGTGGTACATTTGTAACATTGATCAACCTATATCAACACACCATTAGCATTCAAAGTCCAAAGTTTATATCAGAAGTTACTCTTCAAGTTGTATATTCTGCAGAGTTGGACAAATGTCTGATGAATGACAGGTATGCATCGTGATGTTATCATACAGAATAGATTCACTCTCCTAAAATTCTTATGCTCCACCTATTAATTTCTGCCTGGCAGCTATTGTTATTTTTCACACTCTGTAGCTTTTTCTTTTCCAGAATGTACATCATACAGTTGGAATTATATAGAGTATATAGCTTTTTCCTTTGTCTTCTTTCACTTACTAATGTACATTAAAGTTTCCTCCATGTCTTTCGTGGCTTGATAGCTGTGTTAGTTAACTTTTTGTCACTGCGACCAAACTACCTGACAAGAACAATTTAGAGGTGGAAATGTTTATTTTGGCTTAGTTTCAGAGGATTTAGTCTGTGGTCAGTTGGTTCCAAGGCAGAAACATCATGGGAGAAGGATGTCATAGAGGAAAGCTGCTCAGCTTAGGCAGCTGGAAACAGAGAGGGGGTGGAGTGGGGGAAGGGGCTAAGGAGAAGATCAGGGCGTGGCCGCAGTGCCCTACTTCCTCCGCTTAGGTCCCACTTCCCAATAGTCCATTCAGTTATCAATGGATTGACCCACTGATGAGGATGGCCCTTATGATCCAGTCACCTCCCAAAAGATCCGCTTGTGAACCTTTTTGCACCATGCTTTTTTTTAATTCAGAAATTTATTTGTTGAACAATCACACAATCTTTTAATGAAATAATATAATATATATATTTTTCTGAAGATTAGATTTACCCCCAAGAGTGCCCCCCAATTACCCACCCTTATCCTCCCCTCCCCTTCCCAAAACATCTCTAAAAATGTATTAGGTTGTATAACATGCTTTTAAAGTGACACTTTGGGAGGCATTCTAGCTCCAAACCCTAACAAAAATTTGTTTCTTTTTGGTGCTGAATAATATTTACATTGTATAGCTGTACCACACTGTTTTTACCCATTCCCCTGGTAAAGGACATCTTGGTTGCGTCCAGGTTTTAGCCACTATAAACAAAGCTGCCATAAATACCCATGGACAGGCTTTTGTGCGCACAAGAGTTTTCAACTCAATTAGTAAATACCAAAGATCGCTGTTGCTGGATGGTACGGTAAGACCATGTTTAATATAAGAAACTGCCAAATTCTCTTCCAAACCTGAATTCATTTTGCATTTCTACCAGCAGTGCATGAGGTCTTCCGTTGCTCTGCATCCTTGGCAGAGTTGGTGGTGTTGGTATTTTGGATTTTGACCATTCTAATAAATGTGTATTGGCACCTTGTTGTTTTGATTTGTAATTCCCTAATGATCTATGATGTTGAACATCTTTCATAGGCGTGTTTTCCACCTGCACAACTTTAGTCTGTTCTGCTCTTTTGCTCAATTTTTAGTTGAGTTGGTTGTTCTCTTATGATTAAGTTTTCAGAGTTGTCTGTTTATTTTGAATGCAAGTCCATTATCAGATGTGTTTTAGTGTTTTTCACCATCCATGATTTGTCTTCTCATTCTCTTGACAGTGTCATTCACAGAGCAGTTTTAAAAGTTAATGGAATCTATTTTATCAATATTTTCACTCATGAATTGTACTTTTGGTATGGTAATTAAAACATCATTGCCAAATTCAAAGATTTTCTTGTTTTGTGTTCTAGAATTCTGTAGCTTTGCATTTCGCTTTTTGTTCTATGACCTACTTTGAGTTAGTGTTAATGAAAGGTATAAGATCTATGTAGAGATTAATTTGTGTGTGTATATTTTTCTTCTTAGCATCTGTTAAGAAGGCTATCCTTCTCCACTGAATTACTTTAATTCCTTTTATCAAAGATCAACCGACTGTATTTCCAGTTTTATCAGGTGGGTTTATTTGAGTTCTCTCTGTGTTCCATTGATCTACTTATTTTTGCATCAACACTTTATTGATGATTGTGCCTTTATAGTACATCTTAATGGTATCAGATATCAGTCCTCTGTCTTTGTTCTTTTCCTTTAATTCATGCTGCCTATTCTTATATTGTTTGTTTTTCTATGTAAGCATTAGAATCAGTTTGTCTAACCCCACAAAATAACATGCTGGAATTTTTATTGGGATTGCACTGAATCTATAAATCAACTGTAATTGGAAAGAACTAACATCTTAACAATTTTGAGTCTTCTTATCCATGAATATATGACACCTCTCTGTTTATTTTAGCTTCTTTAATTTCTTTTATCAGAACTTTCTAATTTTCCTCATATTGATCTAATTCATATATTTTTAGATTTAAGCCTATATAGTTCATTTTCAGTGCTAGTATAAATGGTGTCATATTTTAATTTCAAATTTTAACTGTTCATTGTTGGGATGTAAGACAACCGAACTTTTTGTATTTCATATATTAACTTTATCTTCTTGCTCTAATTACTTATTAACTCCAGGAGTGTTGTTGTTTTTATTGATTTTTTCAAGATTTCTACATAAAGTAGTTCCTATGCAATCATTAAAAATTAGAAAAATAAAATATATATATAATCAAAGGGAGATCAGTAGAGCAAAGGGACCAGGGAGAGGGAGAAGGAGAAGGAGAAAGAGAAAGTGCTGGAGAGGGAATTGGGCCAAAATATATAATGTTATAGTGTGTGCATGTATGAATGTGTAACAAAAACCTCTTCATTATGCACCACTATAATGCACCAATCAAAAATTTAAAGGGGAAATTTTCTGTCCTTTTATAAATATCAGAAGGTATACAAATGTTTCAAAATAATACTGTTCCCTAATAGTCTGGGTTTCCAAGGGAGGGAAGGAAAATCAGGTAAGAGGCAATCAGGTAAACAGACAATGGCCTGGGTTCCTGTGAAAGCTTGGGAAATAGAAAAAGCATGATTCCAAGAGACCTTGTCAAGGAAGACTCAGCAGGACCTGGAGGCTGATGGTTCCCATCTAGGAAACCAAGAAGAGAAGAACAGTGAAAATTACTTTCAGCCTCTCTTGCTGAGGAGGCTGGCACATACTGGCAGGGGAAACAGGAAAAGTGGAAAAGGAAAAAAAGATAAATTTGGTTATTATGGAAAGTTTTAGGTGTCAACAGCATATAAAATTGGTAATCTTCACCCAGGCATGGTGGCGTACACCTGTAATCCCAGATACTTGGAAGGCTGAGGCAGGAGGATTGCAAGTTTGAGGCTAACCTGGACTGGAATGAAATTTAGTGGTAGAGAACCTCTGGATTCAATCCCGAGTACTTCAAAAATCAATCAATGAACTAAAGAGACAAACAAAAAACTGGAGATCTTCTACAGACAACTGAAGATGGAACCATAGTAAACAAAGTGAAGAGACTGAACTGAAGATAGAAATCTGGGCAGCATTGCTGATTATGGTGGCTAAAATCACCCCAAAATAAGACTCCTAATGGAACAGGTGTGAACGTGGAGAAGAGCAGGTGACCTACAATTCCTCCTCTGAGGGTGGTAAGCAAATGAGCACTCAGTAAAAAATGAATTTAAAATGTGAGTGGACCAAAAGGAAATTACAGTGATCTATTAATAACTCTATAGGAAGTTAATTTTCTACAAAATACAGAAGTACAATTGACCCCTGCTATGGCTTAATGATGGTGTCGCCTCCCAAATTTATGTTGAAACTTAATCCCCAATGCAACAGGACTAAGAGGAATGGCCTTTGGGAGGTTATTACATCGTGAGCTTCCACCTTTCTAAACCAGCTTGAGGTTGAAAGGAGCGCATTCTTGCTCTTCCATCCCTTCCACCACGTGAGGACACAGTAGTCATCCCTTCCAGAGGATGCAGCAACAACGTACTACCTTCAAAGTGGAGACTGAACCCTTACTATACACAAAACCTGCTTGTGCCTTGACCTTGGACTTCTCAGCTTCCAGAGTGGTAAGAAATAAATGTCTATTCTACATGAACATATATAAAAAGATTTATACATAGGCAATCGTGTCATTTGTGAACAAAGAGAGTTTTATTTCTTCCTTCCAAATCTGTACCTTTCGTTTCCTTTTAATTTTATTGTATTAGTTAGGACTTCCATTACAACATTAAATTGGAATTGTGAGATGGGACATCCTTGCTTTGTTCTAATCTTTGGGGAAAAGTATCTAGTTTCTCAGCATGGACTATAATATTACTTGTAGTTTTTTCATATTTCTCATCAAATTGAAGAAGTCCTCCCCATTTCTAGTTTGCTGAGAGTTTTTAAAAATTGTGTTGTAATATATAATTCTTTTATATATTGTAGTATTCAGTTTGCTAATATATTGTTGAGGCCCAATCTATATTAATGTAAGCTATCAGTCAGTGGTTCCCCTTTCCCGGCATATCTTTTCTCATTTTGGCATGAGGGTAATCTTGGCCACATAGAAAAAGTTAGAAAGTATTCCCTTCGCTTCTAATTTATGGGAGAGATTGCTCAAAATTGGTGTCTTTTCTTCCTTACATGGCAGAGCTCACCTATTAAACATCCTGGGCCTAGTAATTTCTGCCTTGCAAGGTTATCAATTATGGATTCCGTTTTGTTGGTAGATTTAGGCATATGCAGACTGTTTCTTCTTGTGTGGGTTTTGGTAGTTTGTATTTTTCAAGGAATCAATCCATTCACTGTTATATTTGTTGGCATAGAGTTGTTCATAATATTCCTTTGTTATCCTTTTGATGTCCATAGGCTCCATATTCATGGTCCCACTTTCTAATACTAAAAATTTTTGTCCTCCCTATTTTGTTTGGTTAGTCACAAACACAATTTTATTGTATTTTGAAAGGTCAAGCTTTTGATTTTGCTGATTTTCTCTTATTTTCCCATTTTCAATGTCATTGATTTCTTTCTTTCTTTCTTTTTTTTTGGGAGAGGCTGCTTGGGACAGACAGAGTAGAAACATTTCTGAAGAGGGAGAGGCTGTTCGGCTCACGCTCTGGGGATTAATGGGTCACCTCTTTCCCAAAGGCCTTAGATCAGACCAAGACTTTGTCTCAGAATCTGAGATTCATTGAGTGAGGGTGCCCTCCACCATTGGGCCAAGGCAGTCAGAAACAAAGAGAAACTGATAGTGGTCAATGCTGGTACCCCCGAGGGTTGTCGGGGCCAGACTCTGGACAAGAGATCTTCTTGCAGCACTGGAGAGTCACCCCAGTCGGCTGCCTTCAGTTGTCTCAAGCCTTCCTCTGTCCCACACACCAGCTTTGCTCTGAAAGAATGAGCTTTGGAAGTAGAGTTTGGCTCATACGAAGGTGCACAGTTCTGGGGCGTTCGCTCAGCACCGTCCAATCGACTGGTTACTTGTAAGTAAGGGCTGGCCAGAATCTCTCAGTTGCTTCACTCCTTCACTCAACTCCTCGCATCCAAAGTTAACCAGGATCAGAGGGCAACTGTCTACTAATGCCAGACACGCTCCAAGCCCATCCAGAAAGAGAAAGATGTAGAGCTGCGCTTGCAGGGAGCTTACCTTGGTGATGATCTTGTTCCCGATGGAACACCGAGGCAAGCGTAGTAGAGGAATTTTATTATAGAAAGTAAAGCATAGGGAAAAGAGCAGACTTCCCCCAGAGTGGGGGAAGGGGACAGAGCCCAATGTCATTGATTTCTGCTCTTTTATTATTTCTTTTATTCTTCTTTGGGTTCAATTTGCTTTCCCCCCTAGTTTCCTATAACACAAGCTTAGAATATTGATTTTAGATCATTCAATGCTGTAAATTACCCCCAAGGCACTGCCTTCTCTGCATCTTACAAATTTTTCTAAGTTGTCTTTTAATTTTCATTTAGTGCAAAATATTTTTAAATATCTCTTGAGGTTTCTTCTTTGATCCATGGATTATTTAGAAGTATGCTGTTTAATCTCTAAATATTTTGGGATATTCTCTGATTTTTGCAGTGAGAATCTGGTGGGACTTCCAGAGTTCAAACTCATAAAAACGTGGGGGTCCACTAAGACTGAGCCCCCAGAAGTTTCTCTCTCAATCCCGTCTACTCTCATTCTCTATTAGTCAATTATCCATTTCATTTTTCTTACCAGGTTACAGCCAGAGTGAATAAGGTGATCTCAGGTTGATTTTCTATGTTCATTTGTGGTGTGCCTTGTGACTCTGATTTTCTGATGGATCTAGAAGAGTTGTTAAAATTCAAATTGTTCAATGGTGTTCTTTTTCTGTTTTGTTTTGTTTTGTTTTGTTTTTCTGTGAGGATGGGAGTGAAAACTTCCAAGCTCAGAAGTCAGAAAATTGATTTTTAATTCAAAAACTCTCAAGAAAAAAATATCCAGTCACACATGGTTTCACTGGAGAATTTGCCAAGATTTAGAGCATATTTGAAATCAATACTGTACAACCTTTCCTAATAAAGAAGACGGAACACATCTTCACTCATTTTATGAAGCCAGTATTACCCTAATACCAAACCAGACAGATAATACAGAAAAGGAAAACTACAGATCAATACCCTCCTTTGATGTATATATAAAAAATTTTTAACAAATATTAGTAAATGTAATTAAAAAATAAATAAAATTGATTCTAAATCATGGTTATGTGAGATTTATTCCACTGATACAAGTCTGTTTCAATATTCAAAAATTAATCATTGTAATCTGCCATATTAATAATTTACAGAAGAAATACTACATGATCGTATTGATTGATGTAGAAAAAGTCTGACAAAATCTCACAACTTTTCATCATAAAAAGGTTTAAAAAAACTTGGAATACAGGGAACCTTCTCTGTTTGATAAAGAGCATCTGCAAAAATACCTATGGCTAGCATTATATTCAATACTTAACTGATACACTGAATATTTTCCTTATAAAACAGAATAAAGTGAGGCTGTCCACTCTCACCACTCTTATTCAACATAATATGGAAGTTCTAGCCAGTACAATAAGGTAATAAAAGGAAATAAAAAGTCTATAAATCAAAGATAAATCTAAATATGTTCATATTTGCATGTGATATGATTAAACATATAGAAAATCCCAAAATTTCTTTTTTTTTTTTAAGAGAGAGGCAATGAGAAACAGAGAATCGATTTTATTTAGTTTTCATGTGATTTTCGTTGCTTGAACACTTTGCTTTGTATGTGGTGCTGGGGTTTGAACCCACATCCTTGTGCATGCCAGGCAAGCACCATAACTGCTGAGCCACAGCTCCAGCCCCCAAAACATCTTTTGAAAAAAATCTCAGAACTATAAATACATTCATCAACAATACAGGAAAATGACAAACATACATAAATCAATTGGATTTATCTTTTTCCTTTGTATTAAACATGTGGAAGCTGAGATTTAAAATACAGTATCATTTAGAAATACTGAAAAAGAAAATAAATATTTCAATGTGAACTTGTTTTTAGGACTCACACAGAATGCTGATGATAGAATTCAAAGGAGCTCCAAATAAATGGACAGACATACCATACTCATGAATTGGAAGAGTCTACGTAGTAAAGATGCTAATTATCTCCAAATTGAGTGATTTATTGTAGTGCCTATGAACATCCCATCAAGGTTCCTAAAAATAGATAATGCTCTAAAATTTATATGAAAAGGCAAAGGAATTAGAAGAGCTGAAACTATATTGAGAGAAGAATAAATTGAAGAGCTGGGGCCTCTCTTCAATTTATTGAATAGTTCAGTAGTAGAGTGCTTAACTGGCATGCATAAGACCCTATAATTGATCCCCAGTGTCACATATGTGTACAAATACATAAAAAGAATAAATTGAGAAGAATAATTCTACCCAATTTAAAGATATATTATTATTTTTTATTCCTTCAACATAGTCTTACATATTGGAGGGAATCGTTGTTACATATTCATGCATAGATGGATTTTGACAATGTAAATTAAGGCCAATCCTAGTCCAGGATCTACCCCCTTTGACCACTCCCTGCTCCCATGTCGCCTCTGCTTTACCCCCATGTTATAGATAGAACTAAGCCTGTACATGTATATTAATTTTTTAATTTTCTGATCCTCTTTGCCCACCTACGTGTAGTTGGCCTTCTCATGGGAGTTAAGGGTTCCCAGCTGCATTGATAACCCCCCTAATCCCTCCCTCTAGCTCCATTGATAACCCCCCTAATCCCTCTCTCCCCTCTCTGCTCACCCCAGCTTCATAGTTATGGTTTCCCCCTGCTTATGTAAAAATTCACTTATGTTGAGTTTATTTTTGAGCTTAGCTAACTTTCAATTTGTCTTAGATTTTACTCTAGCTTCCACATATAAGAGAAAACATTCAGCCCTTAAGTCTCTGAGTTTTGGATATTTGATTCAGCATAATTTTTTCCATCTCCATCAATTTGGCTGCAAATGCCATGACATCATTCTCTCTAATAGCAGAATAGAACTCCATTGTGTGTGTGTGTGTGTGTGTGTGTGTGTGTGTACCACAGTTTTTTTAATTCACTTGTCCCGCAAGGGGCAGCTGGGTTGGTTTCATAGTTTAGCTATTGTAAATTGAGCTGCTATAAACATTGATGTAGCTGTGTCTCTGTAGTATGCCAATTCTAGCTCTTTTGGGAAAACATCCAGGAGTGGGAAAACTGGGTCATAAGGTGGTTCCAACCCCAATTTTTTGAGGAGTCCCCACAACTGCTTTCCAGAGTGACTATACAAGCTTGCAGTCCCACCAATAATGTGATAGTGTTCCTTTCTTCCTACAACCCCTCCATCATCTGTTTTATTTGTATTCTTCATTTTTGCCACTCTGACAGGAGTGAGGTGGAATCTCAGTGAAGTTTTGATTTGCATTTCTCTGATTGCTAGCGATGTAGAACATTTTCTCATACATTTATTGGCTTTCTGGACTTCCTGTGTTGAGAAGTTTCTATTTAGTTCCCTAGCCCATTTATTGATTGGATTATTTATGATTTTAGTGTTCAGTTTTTTTAATTCTTTCTATATTCTGGATATTAGCCCTCTGTTGGAGGTGTAGCAGGCAAAGATTTTCTCCCATTCTGTAGCTTCTCTCTTGACACTCTTGACTAAATCCTTGGCTGTGCAGAGGCTTTTCAGTTTAGTGGCATCCCACTCATTGATTCTTGGCTTTAATTCTTGTGCAATGAGAGTCTTGTTAAGGAAGTCAGTGCCTGTGCTAATGTTGTGGAGTGTTGACCCTATTTTTTCTTCTAGCAATTGTACAGTTGCTGATTTAATTTCTAACTCTTTGATCCATTTTGATTTGATTTTTTGTGCAGGGTGAGAGATAAGAATCTAATTTCGGTTGTCTGCATAGGGCTCTCCAGTTCATTCAGCACCATTTGTTGAACAGGCTGTCTTTCCTCCACACTATATTTTTGCCCCCTTGGCCAAATATCAGATAGTTAAAGATTTATGGGTCTGTCTTAGTATCTTCTAGTCTGTTCCATTGGTCTTCATGTCTGTTTTGATACCAATACCATTCTGTTTTTGTACCAATAGCCCTATAGTATAATTTCAGGTCAGGTATCATGACACTTCCTGCTTCCTCTTTCTTGCTTAGTAATGTTTTAGCTATTCTGGTTTCCCATTCATTATTCCAAATGAATTTGAATATTGCTTTTTCTATATCCATCAAGAATGTCATTTGTATCTTGATGGGGATTGCATTGAGTCTATACAGGACTTTTGGCAGAATGGCCATTTAAATTATATTGATTCTGCCTAACCAAGAACATGGAATGTTTTTCCATCTACTCAGGTCTTCTGCAATTTCTTTTTTAAATGTTTGATAGTTTTCATTGTAGAGATCCTTTATATCCTTTGTTAGATTGATGCCCAAGTATTTCATTCTTTTTGAGGTTATTGTGAATGGGAAGGATTTCTTGATTTCTTCTTCAGCGGAATTGCTGCTGGAATATAAGGAAAACTGTTTATTTATGGGTGTTGATCTTGTAACCAGCCACTTTACTAAATTCATTTATAAACTCTAGAAGTCTTCTGATTGAGCTTTTTGGGTCTTCTAGGTATAGAATCATGTCATCAGCAAATAATGATAGCTTGACTTCTTCTTTTTCTATTCAAATTCCTTTGGTTTCCTTCTCTTGTCTGATAGCTCTGGCAAGGGTTTTAAGGACTATATTGAACAAGAGTAGTGAAAGTGAACATCCTTGCCTTGTTTCTGAATTCAGTGGGAATGCTTTCAGTCTTTCTGCATTAAGTATAATGTTGGCTATGAGTTTGTCATAAATGATTCTTATAAAATTAAAGTATCTTCCTTTGATCCCTATCTTCTCCAGAGTTTTGAGCATAAAAGGATGTTGGCTTTTTTGAAGGCCTTTTCTGCATCAATTGAGATGACATATGATTTTTATCTTTTATTTTTTTTTAAGTGGTGAATTACATTTATTGATTTGCATATGTTGAACCAGCCTTGCATTCCTGGAATCAAGCCTATTTGATGGTGATGTATTACCTTTTTGATGTGTTTTTGGATGTGGTTTGCTAGGATTTTATTAAGGATTTTTGTATTTATGTTCATCAATAAAACTGGTCTGTAGTTTTCTTTACTTGATGTGTCTTTGTTGGGTTTTGGGATCAGGGTTATTTTTGCTTCATAAAAAGTGTTTGGGAGGGTACTGACACTTTCAATTTCATGGAATAGCTTACAAAGGAGAGGTGTTGATTCTTCTCTAATGGTCTGGTAGAACTCTACTGAGAATCCATCAGGTCCTGGGCTTTTCTTTTTGGAAGGCCTTTGATTGCTGTTTCAATTTCACTACCTGAGATTGATTGGTTTAGATTTTCAATGTCCTCTCATGTTAATCTGAGAATGTCGTATATGGCTAGGTAAATACCATTTCTTCCAGGTTATCAAACTTAGAGGAGTATATTTTTTCAAAATAGGTTCTGATAATCCTCTGGATTTCAGTTGAGTAAGTGGTGATATCTCCATTGTCATCTTTGATTTGTTGATTTGCTTCACTTCATTCTTCCTTTTGGTGAGATTGGCTAGGGGTCTGTCAATCTTATTTATTTTTTCAAAGAACCAACTCTTTGTTTTGTTGATACTTTGTGGGGGTTTTTTTTGTTTGTTTGTTTTTTTTTTTGTTTTTTGTGTTTTGGGTTTTTTTGTTCACAATTTCATTGATTTCAGCTCTGCCATTCATTATTTCCTGTCTTCTGTTGGGTTTGGAATTGGATTGTTTCTCTTTTTGTAGGGATTTGAGTTGGAGCATAAGTCTGTTTGGGCTCTTTCCTGATTTTTGATGAAGGCACTCAGTGCTATAAATTTACCTCTTGAGAATGCTTTCATACTGTCCCATAGATTTTAATATGTTGTTTCATCATTCTTATTTGTTTCCAAGAATTTCTTGATCTCTGTTCTCATTTCATTTTTGATCCATTCTTCATTTAAGAGGGTATTATTCAATCTCCAAGTATTTGTGTATTTTCTGTTGTTTTTCTTGCTGTTAATTTCTAGGATCATACCATTGTGGTCTGATAGGATACATGGGATTATATCAACTTTTTTGTATTTGCTAAGATTTCCTTTGTGGACTAGGATGTAATCTATTTTGGAGAAGGATCTGCGTGCTGCTGAGAAGAAGGTAAACTCAGCTGATTTGGGATGGAATATTCTGTAAATGTCTGTTAAGTCCTATTGATTGATAGAGTTGTTTAGGTTAGAGATATCTTTGTTGATTTTTTGCTTTGATGATCTGTCTATTGTTGATTGTGGTGTATTAAAATCCCCCAATATTATTGTGTTGAAATCAATAAGAAGCTTAACGTCCTTGAGTACTTTTTCTATATATGGGAAGGTTGTAAATGGGGGCATAAATGTTAATTATCACTATGTCTTCTTGATGTACTGTTCCTTTTACTGTGATGTAGTGGCCTTCTTTATCTTTTTGACTAATGTACGGTCAAAATTAACTTTGTCAGATATAAGGATCGCAACACTGGCCTGATTTCTTGGGCCACAAGCCTGGTAGACTTTTTGCCAACCTTTCACCTTCAATCTGTATCAATTTCTGGCTGTGAGGTGTGTCTCCTGTAAGCAGCATATTGTTGGATTTTGGTTTTTGATCCAGTCAGCTAATTTGTGTCTTTTAATTGGGGCATTGAGTCCATTCACATTCAGTTTTAGAATAGATATGTGATTCTGTGTCCCTGGCATTGTGACCATTGCTGTATTTTGCACCATCTTTGATATCTTTTAGTGAGTTATGTTATTATTGACTTTCTTCTGTTTATAGACTTTGGGAGTTGTTAGCTTGTTCCTCTGTATGAAGTTTGTCTATGAGTATTCTCTGTAGAGCTGGTTTTTGGTTTATGTTTCTTGCTAACTTGAACTTATCATGAAGGTATTTTATTTCCCCATCACATTTAAAGCTGAGTTTTGCAGGCTATATTATCATTGGCTGAAAATTGTTTTTTTTTCAATATTTGAAAAATATCTTTCCATGCTCTCCTGGTCTTTATTGACTGAGGTGAAAAATCCACAGTAATCCTTATTTGTCTGCCTCTGAATGTTATTTGGTGTTTTTCCCTTCCAACTTTTAAAATTCTTTCCCTTAATTTCTCTGTTATTTATTTAATATATGATGTGTCTTGGTGAGTTTCTCATTTGTTTAGATCTGTTTGGTATCCTGTAGGCATCTTGAATTTGAAATTCTGGATCAATTTAGGTATGGGGGGAATTTTTTTTTTTTTTTTTGGCAATCTCGTTGAGGAGATTTTTCATGCCATTCTTTTGTTGCTCTATGTTCTCTCTTGTCTGAGTTACTCTCAGGTTATTTTCTCTCATCTCATCTAATACTTCTTGGAAGGTCTGATCATGATCAGTAAGTTTCTTTTCTTGTCTGTCCTCCTTGCACTCAATGTTGCTCAGCCTGGCAAGACATTTTATTAAGCAACAGTAATGGGACTCTGTAGTACTGATGAACAATTAGTTCAAAGAAGCACAGTAAGAACTTGGAAATAGACCAATACAAATACGTTCTACTGATTTTTTACAATGATGCAAAATAGTTTAGTGGAGGGAGTATAGCCTTTATGATAAACGTTGCTGAAGAAAATAGGCATGAATGTTGAGTAAACTTCAAACCTTATATAAAAAGGTAAAAATGCATCATAGCTGTAAATCTGTGATGTAAAATTAAAGTGCTCAGAAAAAAATTATAAGAAAACTTTGGGGAGGTAGAGCCAGACAATGAGTTATTCAATTTACATCAAACACACAAACCATAAAGAAAAATTTGATAAATTAAACATATAAAAAATTAACACATTTTTCACAAACTCTGCAAAAGATCCTGGTAAGAAGTGAAAAGGTAAGCTGCTGCAGACTAGGATTTAAGATTTCAAACTGTGTAAGTTGAAAGGGACTAGTATTCATAACATATAAAAACATTTAAAGCTCAACAGAAAAAATGAATAAACACCCTATTTAGAAAATGGGCAAAAGAAATGAACATTTAAGCAGATGACAGAATTATAAGCATGAAGAGCATATAGTGGAGTGCAGCTGGCAAGAGTCATGGGCTGAGTTGGAGTGGAAGCTGGAGGAAAGCAGGAATGGCTATCAAGTTGCAATAGGAGGTTGTGCTTCTTGTGTCAAAGGAAATGTTCTGTATCTTGACTGTGTTTATGTCAATTTCTTGGTTGTGAATGTTGAACCAGCCCTGTTTCCTGGAATGAAGCCCACCTGACCATCATGTATTATCTTTTTAATGTACTTTTGGATCCGATTAGCTAAAACTTTGTGAAGGATTTTTGTGTCTATGTTCATCAGGGAAATTTGCCTGTAGTTTTCTTTTCTTGATGTGTCTTTGTTAGATTTTGTTATATTTGCTTCATAAAAAGTGTTTGGTAATTCTCTGACCCTTTCAATTTCATCGAAAAGCTTATAGAGGAT
>PVKS010019666.1:0-38085 GCA_004027875.1 Aplodontia rufa
TTTTTTTTTTTTTTTTGTCAAGGTCCCCTATGAATGTATACAGATGTGAGTATCTGAAATACTAATTTGTAATGAGTCAAAAGCTGACTAAAGGGAAATTGGAAAGGTTGGAGGGGCTAGGAGAATATGGACCAGGAGAGACCCAGCTTAAGAACAGGGATTGAGGTGGTTAGCAGTTTGGATGAGAAGGGTAGATATGAAGAAGTTGGGAGGATATTGATTTAGTAAATACAAGGGCACTGAAACTGTGAAGTCTGAGGATATTAGAGAAAGCATTGATAGAAACACAACTTTTTCATATTCTGATTTAATCAAGCTTAATAGTGTTTGCCTTAGATCTAAAATAATGAACCACATATAAAACTACTTTGAAATCATAATCTGAGCATTATTTTAAATATTTCTCTAGCAAATCACCTGCTTTCCATTTCAACGTGTTATTCTCTTACTTTTGTTAAATTAATTGATTTTATTATATATTAGGACCAATGTTTTACTGTGTTAAATTATTTTTTTTGTTTTAAAGAGAAAAGGACAGTGAGAGAAAGACAGAGAATCAATTTTTATTGAACTTTTCACACGGCTTTTTTTGCTCCGACACTTAGTTGTGTATGTGGTGCTGGGGTTTGAACCTGCGTTCTCACGCATGCCAGGCAAGTGCTGTTAACGCCGAGCCACTGCTCCAGCCCATACTGTGTTAAATTTTTTAATTAAAAAATGAGATATAGGGGGCTGGAGTGGTGACTTGGTGGTTACGGCGCTTGCCCGGCATGCCCAAGTACACGGGTTCAAACCCCAGCATCCACATACACAACTAAGTGTCAGAGCAATGAAAGCCATGTGAAAAACTCAATAAAAATTGATTCTCTGTCTCTCTCTCTTTCTCACTTTCTCTCACTGTCCTTCTCTCAGAAATATTGAGATATAATTCATATGCAATACAATTCACCATTTTAAAGCATAGAGCTAGTAGTTTTTAGTATATTCACAAATACATGCAAACATCACCACTTCTGATTCTAGAACATGTTCATCCCTGCCCCAGAAAGGAAACTGATGCTTGGTGGTCATTCTCTTTCATCTGTCCCTCCCATTCCCTTCTCCTCAACCTTTGGCAACCACCAATTTATTTTCTTTATGGATTTGTCTTTCCAGATAGATACTCCATGTAAATGGGGTCATGCAATACATTGCCTTCGTGACTGGTTCTTTTCACTTAGCATAATGTTTTTGAGGTTCATCTGATGTACTGCATCATCATTTAATTTCCTATTTCTTAAAAACATTCCATTGTGTGGACATTGTATCTGTTCATCAGTTGATGGCCACCTGGGTTGTTCCTCTATTTGATGATTGTAAATACTGCTTCTTGGAAAATTTATAACTTTTTGTTTTTACTGTGAATATTATAAACATATTCACAGTAAAATTATTGGGTCCATATAGTAACTGTTGAACTTTTCTTTTCTTTTTTAAAATACTGGGGATTCAACCCAGGGATTCACACATGCTAGGCAAGCACTCTACAACTGAGCTGCATCCATCATTGGGCTACAGCCTTTTAAAAAATTCCTTTTCGGGACAGGGTCTTTTTAAGTTGTCTAGACTAGTCTCAAACATGTGATCCTCCTACTTCAGCCTCCCTAGTAGCTGGGACTACATGTGTGTACCATTGTGCCTGATGTGGGCCTAACTCTCTGAGGAACTTCCAGACTGATTCAAATCAGTTGTACCTTGTTTACAATCCCACTCCATTGGGCATGTTGTTTAAAATGTAACTGACAAGTTGTTGAAAAATGGTGTACCTTTTTGGACTTTACAAGTACTGGAATAAGTAGTTGTCTGAAGCTTTGGAATGTTGCGGTTATAAAAGCTGGAGGGGCTCTCATGGATCCAACTTTCTACTGGATGGGAACATCCCTGAGGTCAGGTATCTTGTCCATTTTGTTGGATTCTCTCTACCTAGATCAGCCGTGTAAATAGTAGGTGCTATGTTTCTGAATAAATGCATATAATCAAATTCCTGTGTTTTATAATGAGAAAGGTGGTGCCCAGAGAAGTCAAATGACTTCCTAATGCCACACAAACTTAACAGCAGAACGAAGACTAGAATTGTGGTCTTTATTAACTTGCCAAACTCTTACTATCATTATCATCTTGAATTCACTATTCTTCCTGAGCTTGGTGGTCTGTTGACCTGGTACAGGATTTTCTGACAGTTTTATAACTATGCATTAAGGGTTTATTGACATTTAATGAGTGCTTTGTTCTTCTGAAGTTATTTACATGTTTACTGCTGAGTTCAGCATTCATAAAAGGAGAAAAACATTTAAATAACTGCATTTTACTTGAAGATAAATTACCATTGCCCATCAATAAATAGATAACGTTTATAGCTGCTAAGATTATTAGATTGTGGAAAACAATAAATTTGTACCTTCCCTTGTGAGTCGCATGCCTTAAAAAATGCACAACTAATTATCTGATACTGAGACAAGTTAATGAAAGTTTGCTATCTACTAGTATTCTCTTCATTCCTAATCACTCTTAGGGATGGAGGAATCCATTTTATCAGTCTTCCCTCCTTACACAGTTCTTCTAGAGTAATATTCATATAAATTAAATGTAGCATGGCATAAGCAAACACGGATTACCCTCTGTCTGGGAGGGTATTCCTGGAGCCACATTTGCATGGTAAGTGGAGTTGTGTGCCATGAAGAATAGGTTTATAGACTGGACCCTTAATGAAGTGGAGATTCACTGTGCAGAAGCTGGAGGTTGCAGGTAGAAATCTAGAGCCTTCAAGTGTAATGAGCATATATTTCACTTCCTTTTAATAGCGGCTTTATTTTATAAGGTTTTATGGGAAATAATTATTTAACTTACTTTATTCAAAACCATTCCTGGAAATAGAATATTAAGACACTATTTCAGGGTACTGAGATTCCTCATTTTAAAATAATTTTTGACAAGCTAATTGATACTTGGTATCAATTACAATAATACATTTTAAAGATTCCTAAATTGTGGTTATATTTGTCCACTCCTAGGGAGGATCCTTAGGTCTGTATTAAGATCATAATTGTATTTCTGGTCTGTTCCCTCCCTGTAGTAGTGTTGGGAGTTGAGAGTAGAAGAATATAAAAAAATCCTTTTCATGAAGGTAAGAAATAAAGGTTTTTGTTAGGGAGTTTGAGTGGGGTAATAGAAAAAAGAAAGCACAGGCTTTTATTTAGGTTTCTGTCAAATTTGGTCTAGGTCTGATTGTATTGTTTAAATCACTGAACTTTGCCAAGGCTCACTCTACTTAGTAGTTCGTAAAATATGAGTCACAATAATTCCTACCTCACAGCGTGCATTTATATTTATTGAGATACCATATGGGACATATGATAGGCATTCAGTAGTTGTTAATGAACTGAACCTACTCTTCACTGTGTATGTATAAACTTCATCCTCCAGTCTATCTCCATCTCATATCTTGTCTCCAGCAGTATTTAACTGGTTATGTGGTTGAGAATTTAACTCTTAAATGTATGTGAATAGTCAGAGCCTTTTAAAATTACCTTATAATGTTATTTGCTGTAAAGATTTGTTAATAGCTACAATGAATTAGTCAGATCTGTTCCAATTTCTGCTAATGCTAAATTATCTTCTAATGTGTATATTATCCAAGTTGGAGATGTTGCCATGGTCTTGCTTGCTTCTCTTCTTTTTGAAGTTCTGCTGCCAGGAGGTTATTTCTATTCTAAGTTAATACTGCATAAACTATGGTTGATGCTGATGTAAGATATACAATTTAAGAAGTTCAGGGACGCAAGCATCATTCTGTAGCTGTTATTTGGTACCGTTTGTCAGTGGATTCCTGAGGCACTAATTAAGCTCTAAATCGTATCTATATATACTTAGAAGTCCAATATAATCCCAATTTTACTGTTTTTCCCCTATTCAATTTGTATTTTCTAATCATCCTAAAAATGACAAACTTAAATAGAACCTTGTTCTTTTTTCCTAGATGGTATGTGAAGATAGAATACCTTAGTATTCCATTCACAGGAGCACACCTGGTGTGAATAAAGAAACAAAACCCCCTGCAACTATTAATAACATAGATTGGATTGTTGTCCCACAAGTATTCACTCCCTAACCCTTCCCATTATTCTCTCTCCCACCCTGTGGAAACAGCATGCTTCTGTGCCCCATTGATATTGGTTTTGGAAATGTGTCTTGTCATGACCAGTGGAGTATTAGCAACATACCAGCAGGAAAGGCTTGAAATGTACTTGTGCAGTTGGACTTGGTCTTTTGTACTCCGTTCTCTTGTCATGAGAAGGAAATGCTTCTAATAGCTGCTGATTCAAGGAAGATGAGAAGTATCAGTTCTGGATCTGATTTGCAGTTTGGTACTTAAGCCCAGCTGAACCTAACTTACAGCTGAATCTCAGGGAACCAATGTATGTGTGGGCAAGAAAGCCATTCTTATCCGATGCTGCTGATTTGTAGTGTGTTTTGGTACTCAGTGTGGCAGCAGTTGGCAAATACGAAGGGATGCTGACTTCTTTTAAAGATTTTCTTTGGGTTCTGATTTGGGAGCTTTAGCTTTCATGTAGAATCAAGACCTTTATTTCGTGGCATGTGTTTTAGTACCACTTTTGTGTCGCTGGTCACTGGCCAAACTGTTCAGGATTGAAAGCTCAGTTAAAAGAAAAGCTGACGGTTGAGATCTGGAAGAAGAGAGGTTCTCATCGACCCTGGTTATCTCAGCAAACCTGCTTGCACTTGAAGTTATTTCTAGAAGAAGATAATGACCAGCAGCAACTCCTTTCTTTTGGATAAACTAGTTTTATTTCCTTAGTGGTAAAAAGGGCAGTGAATACACATAGATACTCTCTTTAATTATGGAAAGAGCCTATTAAAATTCCATTTTGTCTTTAGAAGCAAACATATAAAAAATCTGGAGGAGGCCAGACACCTCTTTAAAATAATGATTGTCTTGGACTAATTCCTTCAGCATGCCTCCAGCACCATCAGATGCCAGTCCTACTGTGTATGTTCATTTGCAAACAAAACTGATTGGAGACGGGAGGCTGTGTGCCAGAGGCCTCCCACAGCAGACATTTCAGAAACCTGCCCATTGTTTAAACTGGTTATCCTCTGCGGTACTTCTATTTGTTTTTCCTTCTACGTATTAAAAAAAGTGAAAAAAAGTTGTTTATTTCAAAAGGCATTGTAACCAACCCATCCTTCAAAAGAGAATACTTAAAGAAGAAGAAATAAAGGACATTGTGTAAAAGCTCAGAAGATTCTCAGCATTTCCTTTCTTGCCCATTATAAACATGATCTTTCCCTTTGCTCTGAGCTCCCCCCTCTGGCATTCATGGTATATTTCTCTTTCTGTAATTAGTGACTTCAAAGCTCCCCCACCAAGTCAGTTTGCAAACCTTCTAGTCTGTACTGTGAGTGAAGGGGCTGCTTTTATTTCCCTGAGTGTAGGGTGGGGGTGGATTGAGTAA
Organism: Aplodontia rufa; assembly: GCA_004027875.1. NCBI lineage: Eukaryota > Metazoa > Chordata > Mammalia > Rodentia > Aplodontiidae > Aplodontia > Aplodontia rufa. The sequence continues at coordinate 5,514 of PVKS010019666.1, forward strand.
TGCAGAAGAACTGCCTGAAACATTTATTAACTTTTAATTCAGTTCAGAAAAAAAAAATGGAAACCCAATACGCCATTGATGTTGTTTCAGAGATACTCTGAGCTTGTTAACCAGTTTTAAGCTTGTGTGTCAGGACTGAAACGAGGCGCTTTTTTTCAGAGCTCAGGATTGTGCTGTCATAACAGACAGATCCATGTGGCTCTTTGTTTTTGTAAATGAAGCTTCCCCTATACTGTTTTTTTTTCTCTTTTTATCTTAAATGGCTCTCTTAGTTCTGATAGAGACTGACTATTGTAAGTAAACTCCTAGCTATTGCATCATATTTTCTTTAAAAAGAAGATAGGCAAAGCCTAATTTACTTAGCATTGTTTTAGAATCTGATTTTCAATGTAGTTTAATTTTCCAGGAAAAAAAAACCTCACCCCTTTAAGAATGAAAGGTTCTATTTTAACATTTTAATGGAAAAATTTGTAAGATAACATTTCTTAATATTAGTCTTTATGCCACAATATTCTGGTCACATTCAGACTCTTCTTGATGATTAAAGGCATCATTTCCACCCTGGGTAACTGATGTTTCAGTTGAACTTTTCCATGCTTCCTTCACTGAGTATACTGTGCTGTGTCAGAGGTTGCCTTACTATTTACAATGGATGTACCACATTCCCTCATCCATCCCTGACTTCCATTTCTTTCTATTTCACTTTGTGTGATTCTCATGCGCTCTGTCTTTTCCTTGCTATTGGTTGCAGGTTATCATATCTAGCTATTTATTGTGACTGTTGCAAGCAAGCTCCTCTTGCTTTCTTAGTTGTTCATCTGTGATGGTATAAGCTGCAAAGGCAGAGAACCAGGGTGATTAGAAATTTGTGTGAAGAAGTGTCCAGAGAAATGCTCTTTGGCATCAAATGCATGAATTTGTTAACAATATGGATATTTTTTGAGTATAAGTAAACTTTGCCCATGTAGATGTCCATGTGTTTAGTTTCTATTATTCTTGAGTGGTCTAGGCTGCAAGATAAATTAGGCATTATCTTGGTAACAGTGGTACCCAAGTAAACACTTTTATTGTAAAATTCCTTTTCCTAGTCCTATGCATCTGTATTTGCATCCTTTAATGTATATATCAGAACTGGATGTTCATGGATATCCTTTTATGTGGAAAATATTCCATTATCTTTTAATTTCCATATGGGTCTGCGTTAGGTATATAGATTCTGCCATTATTATCCTACCTGGATTGTGTTGAATGAACAATTGTGCTTGACACTAAAGCAAGTGGGTTTTTTTTTTTTTTTAATGTTGGGCCAAATATTTGGTTATTTTTTTCCCTTATAATTTGTTGTTGTTGATCTTTATATTCCTTACGGTAGTATAAGCAGGGGCAACATAAGGATGTGTGAATTATTTCACTGGTTATTATCTTTGGAGGTAGGATTCACTCTTGCCAGCTGATTGAAGAGATGGGTGCTCTTGATCAGCTTGCTTGTTTTTGAAAGACTTTTTTTTTCTTGGCATCAAATTGACTGGATGTGATCAAGGTCAGACCTGTAAGGGCTTACGCCTTCCTTGTGCACCCTTTGTACTGATTTAGCTGCTGTGTCTAGACTTGGCACCTATCCTCCTGAGCTTTGCCTTCTGAATGAGAAGATTTTAATTTGTCTCTAGTTGTTCTTTTTTAGGTCAGAGCCATGGTTATGCACATAAATGATATTATATGTGTCATATCCCCTTCCATGTATGAGTCAGCAGCTTTCAATTTGTCTTAATGTGTGCACTGTGTGGACTGCACTATGCCCTGCTCAAAAATATATGCGAAAAAGTCTCCTTCAACTCCCACTTTTTAATTTAGTGTTTAGGAAATAAAGCATTCCTTTATTTATTTTTTGGGTTATGTTTATTTTTATTTGAGATTAGTCTATGATCTTTCCCACTGTCAGCCTCCTGCAAACATATGTCTCTATATGAATTTGCCTTCCTGCCCTGTTGTATACTAAGGATGAAGTAATGAAAATATATTTGAATATCTGACTGTGGATAGATTGTGTTGGAGTGTGTATATGTGAGAATTTCATGGATTCATTAAGTCATGTAATGTTCGTAGTAAAGGGGCTTTTTAGCATTTCTGTTTATTGTTTAAATTTTCTTTAAATTTTGCCTGTTCTCCAAATTTATTCGAAGATTTCTTCATAAAGGAAGTGCTAATCATTTAATTCCGGAAAATTCATACTCTCAGCATTTATATCGTTTGTCGGGTAAAATGTAGAAGAATCAAGAGACTGGGGTATGGGTGATGTGGGGGTAATACTGGTTTAAGAACATATGCATATCATATTCTTACTTTGTATGCAATTTTACAATAACTCAACTCCTTAATAAAAAATTAGAAAAAGAAAAAGTGCTAAAATATTTGCCCATATTTATAGTGTATATTTTACCATTTTTTAAAAAAGTTTCTCAAATCTACTGTTTGTGTTAGTAGTCTTTAGGTTATTATTCTCATTATGTTTTATGATTTAATTATCCACCAGATGTTGAATTGTTTTGCATTTTGCCATTATGTCACTTATCAAGAAATAATCAAGAGGGCTATAAACTTCTTTTGTAGTGTAGTTTTCTATCCAGAAGAAATGGAAAATTTTGGTAGCCTTCCCTTAGTAGCTCACTATCCATCCAGTTCAATCTGAGGATCATCTGCTGTTTGCCTTGAACTCCATATTAATGTTGGAAAGTAAAGAAGAATGCTCCTGGCCACATAGAACTCACAGTCTAGTAGGAAAAAGTGCCGTTGGTTTCAACACTAAAATTTTCCATCATCTCTCTCTGTAACAACTTTAAGATTGATAGGATATTTCATTATCTAATTTTTCCCTCTCCACTTCAGATCTTATATTTTCCCATTTTTCTGTGATATTTCCATAATGATGGTAAATGACTCTGCAAGTGTGTGTGTGAATTCCCTTAAGAGGCCTGGCTTCCTGTCATCCAGGCCCACTGATTCGTACGAGTTCAGTTTTGTTGAGTGTTCTACATCTGCTTTTTGTCAGTTGCTATTTTTGCGAAGTCTTCATTCTCTCTAATTATACAAATATGTCTTCCTCATTTTTCTTGTCAAAGACAAATTAAAAAGAATTAGTTCGGTTTCTGAGCCAGTTTAGTCTTCATTAATTCCATACCCTACTCCATTTTTAGCAGCATTTTTCTTTTTCTACTCTTTGCCCTCCCCTTAGATAATTTTAAAAGCTTGTCTTCTCACTTGATTTACTTGAGGAGATGGAGTAAATTTGCTACCTCTGCCTCTTTTCTGTAAGTTTTAGCTGATTACTACAAGATACTTTTTTTTTTTTGCTTTTCTCCATATTTAGTTTAGATCTGTCTTTGTCTGTAGATATTTTAAGATTCATTTGTGAAACTACATTAGGTGTTTCTTGTTCATTATCATTTTCCCCAAGAGGAATTTTAATCCTGTGTGTGTTAATTATTTAATTATCCTAATGATGTCTCAGATGGTATTCCTGGCCTCTTGCACACTGATGGAATTAATCCTCCATCCCTGGGCTCTTCAGAGTTCCTGATTCTTTAATTTTTGCACATTTATATTTAAATGGTTCTTTCATTTCTTTATAACTAACTTTCCCATTTTTTTCTTTTGCCAGGTCATTTGCATTTTGTCCTTTCTTTCTCCAATGCTATGTGTCATTTAGTTTTAAGTTATCTATGACCTTTACTCCCTCCTTTCTGTTCTCTCCAGAACAGGCCATTATTATCTAATGCACTTTGGTTCTCAAACTTTAATGACCAAGCGAATCACCTAGAATACCTTGTAAAAAGTCTAGTTTTCTTGGTTCTATCCCCAGAAATTTTATTCACTTGGTTTTTGAAGAGCATTGGTACCTCAATTTCTAACAGCATACCAAGATGTTTGGATGAGGTGGTCCATTGAACACACCACTGTATAGTTTCCTCCTCCTGATAGGATCCCGCACTGCCATCCTTTGACTTTAACCCAATAGCCAGGTTTTTCATCTTACAATATTTTTTCATAAAATCATTTATAAGGTGCTTGCTATCTGCACAACACTTTGTTGAGCCCTCAGAGTATCCTAATGAGTAAAGTGGCTTGGTCCCTGGTCCTGCAACACTTGAAAGTGTATTGAGTTGTTTTCTTCATGTCTTGCTCAACTCAACAACGTCCTTGATTTCCTATTGTGTACTGATGACAGTGATTCAGTTCAGTAGTGTTTTGCTGAGGTCCTAAGGGTACATAAGAGCTGGGAATCTAGATTTGATTTCAGTTTGGTTTTACTTTTGCCCCTGCATGTATGTATATTTGACTTGTAAAATAAGGGTGATTAGGTTAAATTACTCATGTTCCTTTGAGTCAGTGTTTGAACCTTATTTGTGGTCTCTGCTTTCATGTTTTCAGATTTAGAAGAAATTACCATATTTTATCTGTTCTAATACATCATCATTTGAGACCCCTCCTAATTTCAGAACTATTATGATATAAAATTATGTGCATCATATGATCAATGACGTACAGTTTATGTATTTGCATGTGAGTGTGTTGTATTTATGAGGATAATGATACCAAACAAAAGACACCTTCTGATACTGACATTTTTACCTGGGACCCTCTCACTAGTCTAATTCTCATGCAAGAGTCCGAACTTATTAAGTAACGAAAGAAGCGAAATTGTAGGAGGACAGTATCAGTCTCTGCGTCCAGATACCCTTTTCATGTTCCTTTCCCCTGGACCTACCTAACTGTTGAAATGTGGAGTGTGTGGGAAACTGTAATTCAGTAGAGGACTCTTCCATTTACCAGTAGTTTGACAACTTCAAGAAACTAAACTCAGGTTGACAACTTCAAGAAACTAAACTCAGGTTACCCCCATGTTTCTTGTAAAGTACAGCCTTTTTATTTGCTTTTCCTTTTAAATGTGTTAATTTAAAAACATTTTAGAAAACAAGTTTGATCAAATTGAATAATCATTTACTGACAACCCTCTCCTACCCCACACCAACATACGTTTTAGCCATTCCCAAGCCAGGGCTTGGCATGGATAATGTCAACTACCTTTTGATTTTTCAGAAAGTCCTAGTCCTTGAAAACTTCAAGGGCTTTCTTATTTCTCTTAATGTTTTCACTAGTCTGACTGTACCTAAAAGGAAAGATAGGATATGAAGGGAGTTGAGAGGAAAGCACCAGAATTAGCCTGTGCTTTTATGATGCTCTCACTCTGTTATTCTTCCTACCCATTCCCACTCAATTCCCTCTTCCTTTAACCACTTTTAGCCTTGGAATTAATTTCTCATGCTACATTTGGTCGTCAATGTTCATGATGTAACTGCAGGTTACTACTGAGAGATTTTGGCTGAAATCTTCCATCTCAAAAGTTGTAACTTCAGCAGCTAGTGGTAAACAAGCCAAATAAATGATATGGACTGTAAGTATCTGGTGAGTTAATGGAAAGAGAGATCATTGCATTGTTGGGAAAATGCTTCAAGAATAGGAGTAGTATTTAGAGGTCAGGGAACCAGTGAAATCTAGGGAAACTATTAGAAGAAGACAGGAAAGTGTAAGGAGAATGTGGGGGGGAGGGTGTGTACCGAGTGGACTAGACAAGAAGTATGTGTGTAGGACCTGTGTGACAGATGATCTGGGCTGCTGGGACATGGAGGACCTAGAAATCCTACCTAAGAATTTTCAGTTTTTTTTTTTTTTAAGAGAGAGAGGGACAGTGAGAGAGACAGAGAAAGAGAGAAACAACTTTATTTAGTTTTCACATGGCCTTAGTTGTTCCAACATTCAGTTGTGTACATGGTGCTGGGGTTTGAACCCAGGTCCTCCGGCTTGCCAGGCAAGCGCCGAAACCACTGAGCCACCTCTCCAGCCCCGAATTTTCAGTTTTATATCTAATGGAACAAGGGTTTCTGACATCTTGAATGACATTTATCACTTCCTCTAAGGTTCCGAGTATCTTCTGAGGGATGTGGCTTGCAGAGGTAGTGTGGTTAATTCTGACTACCACGCTGAGCTGTTGTGTGTCAGTGTGCGCGTGTCCCAGTGCAGCATTCCTACTGATGGATATTGCTGAGAATGAGGGTCCTTGAGGAGAGAGGAGGAGAGTTCAGAACTGCTGGCCAACTTCCCCTCCAGTAAATAGTATTAGGATGCTGTGAAATGAAATTCTCAGTATTTGGTCTTTCAGATTTATTGATTTCTAATAATTGGTTCACTGAGAAGTCTTGTGATAGCAATGGGAAACTACTGGAGGTTTTTTGTTGGTTTGGCTTTTTTGTTTTGCATTTGTTTTAATGTCTATTTTTCTAATCCCTAGAATGGATACTAAGAAATTACTGTTTTAGAAACCATATACTGGTCATAGTTTTCATGATGAAATGGAAATTAAAAAAAAAAACCCTAAAGGCGGATTAAAAGACCTCTCTTGGATGTCTAGGATGAGACTAGGAGGAGCAGACTAAAGAGACTGAAAGAAAGGGATAGTGTTTAGAGAGAATGTGTAGGGAGAATTTATCCATTTAGTGAACATTTACTGAGATTTATTTACTGTAGGGATTTAAAGTTGAGAAAGCTTGGCTTTCTGCTTCAAAGAGCCCCCACAGGTGGGCAGTCTGACATGTGAATAGTGATGGCGCTTGGTGTTTAATGATGAAGCAGGACTGACGTGCCTGGAAACAGGAACCATTCCTCAGAATGGTGTGGGAAGGGATGGGATTGGAAAGAACATCAGAAGGACAGTATTTGATCCTATTTATAGTCTAGAGAACCCAGTAGAGAAGGAGAGATTTATTTGTGGTGCTGCAGAGAGTGGGGCTAATTAGTAAGGTGTATGTGAGTATGGAAGATACAGGAATAGGTGGATTTTGTCAAGAAAAAGGAATTTGAAGGATTTGAAGATTTGCTGCACATAAGGAAAGGAAAAACAAAGTGGACCAAGTAATTAGTTTCATGGAACTGAAAGAGTTGTGGAACCATTTGTAATAAAGAGAAGCTGAACTTATTTAGATGTAATTTGAGTTTGAGATGATAGAGGTCCAGTAGGAAGCCTGTGTTTAGGGTTGATAAGGTCAACCCACTAAAGATGAGAGTGAGCACCACTGACCAGGGAGGAGTGAATGATCACATCATCTGTAATGCAGAGTAACAGTCTGCAGGACTCTAGGGTTTATGAAGGGTTAAAGTGAGGAGCCTCAGGTGCTATGACAGGAGATGTGGACTGAGATTGAATCTCATTCATTTTCCTGTGGGGATGGCTCCACCACTGCCCTCTCTTTACATCTTCTTCCTTAGGTGATATGTTTGTTCAGGATCTCAGTCATGGGCATGGGTATGATTGTGGAGGTTATTCCTAGCATGGGGAATATAAACATTATTAGAAGCAGAACTGTACTTGTCAGCCAAGGATCCAGAAGATGTAGGCAGGAAAGACCCTGAGCTAAAGGAAAAAGATGCACCATGACACCCAGCCTGTTGGTAAAGCTTTTATGCACAGTGTGGAGTATGGGAGGCTCAATTCTGCTTTCTTCAGCAGAGAAAAACCAGGTAGTCTGGAATGAATCAGAAATCAGGAAGATAGTTCAAAACTTGGTCTGCGAAATGCCTGATAGTTTCTTCTGTGTCTGTTATCACTTCATTCTAGCAGTGGAAACTCAAATATGAAAAACTCCTCCTACCCTTCCTCTGGTCAAGTACCAGGGTACAGAATCTAGTTGATGCTCTGAATGAAGGTTTGCTTCTGCTACCCTACAGACTCAGATGCATACTTGTTACCAACCACAGACCCTTCCCTAGAAAGGTATGAGTGGGCTTTAGCATAGGTATCTCCATCTTCTTGGCTTTGAGAAGGGTCAGGGGCCAGAACTAGTCATGCTACTGAAGGATCCCAGACCTTATCCTTATCAAAGTTCTTTACCCAGCAGGGTCAGGTAGAAACGCACCCCCCACCATGGGGGAACATGGTTGGTTAAGTGAGGTGCCGCTTTTCCAAGTACAGAAAACACAAATTGTACAAAACACTCCTCTGTAGCAAGAGGATGGTACCAGAGAAGGAAAGCTTGGGGTAGAATATTGCCCTTATTTTTATTTTGGCCATTATGCCAAGATCAGGGATAATTATAGGTCCAGAAACTGTGTGGCTCCAGGAATTATTAGCACTTCTCTTTCTCTTGGGTTAGGAGACCTGGGTATACCTATGCTGAGAGCCAGGTCCTCAGGAGAGTTGGTTGTGGCTCACTCACTGACAGTGGATGGCCGAGGGTTCAGTCCTGGTATTTCTTCAGGAGAAGCCAAATTACAAAATCAGACTAGCTGACTAAAGGAGAATCTAGTCCAAAGAAGAGAGATCCTGGATGAGAGCCAGCAAAATGGATTAAGGAGGCCAGAAAAAGAAATATCAAAGCAAAGGGTGCAGGTAGAGCCCAGAGGTCTCCGTGCCCTTCTTCCTGACTCTCGCTCCTTCCACGTCTCCATTCCGACACATATTTGGCTAGTTGGAGAGTAACATTTATTGAAGACTGACTTTGTACTAGACGATGTTTATATGTTGGAGCCATAGCAATGAATAAGAGTCTTTTATCCTCAGTGGAGCCTATGTCCCAGTAGACAGTTGGAGACGATAAGCTCTGTATACATAATTCCCTTCCTAATGAGTTCTTGTAAGAAACATAAACTCAGGGAAGCAACATTGGAGGGTGTGATTTGCTTGGGAGGTGTCTTCTTTAAGCTAGGGTGGCCAGCAAACCCTCTTTGAAGAGATGGCGTTTGAGTTGAGAATGAATGATGAGAAGGAGAGAGTCTCATTATGGTTGAGTGAAGGGAAAAGAGAATTGGGGTTTGTCTTTTATCCATGTTAAGTTTGTGATGGCTGTGAGACAAGAGATACTGAGCTAGGTGCCTAGGGGAGAAGTATCTGCTGATAAATTGAGAAGTTTTATCATATTTTATTTCAATAGTTGTAGGATGGGTTGAGATCGTAACACTCGGATTTTTTTTTTTTTTTTTTGAGGATTGCTTTTTAATCATGTATATTTGCCTGGAGATTAGCTGCATATAAAAGCTCTTATTTTTCTTTTTATTTACCTGTCTTGTTTTTGGGAATCATGCAGGGCCTCATACATACATGCCAGGCAAGTGCCCTACACTGAGTCACATCCCTTAAATTCTTATTTTAAGTAGAACAGTTTTTTTTTTTTTTTTTAAATTAGGAGGGATATGGCAGGCCTGACTAAGGTTTTATGGATGCATTTCCCCATGTTTCTGGACCATATGTGTACTGATTGATAAATTTCCTCTCTCAGACTTGATGGCTAAAAGACAGCATTTTTCAAAGTTTTCAACTTATATCCTGACAAATTGAAAGTTTTCTAAACTCATTATAGAATCTACTCAAGTGTGAATACGCAGTCAGAGGTTCTGATCTTCAGATTTATTAAGAGTCCCTGAAATCTCTCACTTAGTAAATATCGTATTTGAAAAGGATTTCTGGACCATGTGTAAAGTGCTTTTCAGTTAACACACATCTGAGGTTCCAAAATCCCTGTGAGGTAGGAAGATGTACTCTTTTTTATTTTCTCCCTTAGAGTTGTTTAGGGGAAGGCTTGAAAAACTACTGTGTAGTGCAGCAGAACTAAAAATTGTGAGCGTCAGTTTTTGAAACCAAAGCTTTAATGTAAATGCTGGGACCCTTTCTATTACTTTGTGGTTCTTGATTTTGGATACAGATTAGAATTTAAAAAATTATAGCAGAAAAAAAGACAAACTATGCTGAGGCCCCACACCAGAGGACTGGAAATGATATTTGAAAACAAAGCAATACAAAAGCTCAAACCCTCTTCAAGCAGTCTGACATGCAGTAGTAGTGAGTGTAGTGCTCTGCCCTGAACCCAGAGGGCAGCGTAGTGCTGCCGAACCCTGTTTCTTCAACTGCTGTTTACTGAGCTGCCAGGCTCCTTTCTAATGACCTTGGAAAAAGCAGGGACTTACCTTTTCTTTCTGGAAACGTCTCAAAAAAAAAAAAAAAAAAAGCCTCAACCCTTACTTGTGCCAGTTTCCCTCTCTGGCGGCGTGTTTGAAGGTACCATGCATTTCTTCCCTGTCACCAGCATTCTCTCTGCCTATCTCTGAGCGCACTGAAGCCAGAGCAGTCCCCTTGTCACATCTCAGTGCTGTTACAACCAAAACCTGTCAGTAACACTGTCTTATTTAAGAGGGGTTTTGTCCAAATTTTAGGATTAACAGGTATGTTTTTGTGCCTCCCTGCCCTCTCCCCCACTCTGCCCTGTAGAACAATCTCGGGTGATTTGATAGCATTTTTGAATGGTTATTCCCAGCTTCTAATGCAGGATTGTCAGTAAAATGTGGATGACCTTTGCTCTGGTCTGAATACTGTTAGCCAGTTTCTAACTGGACTGGGCTCCGAGCTATTCAGAGCATGGTTCCCCGAGCAATACCAGTCTTCTCACCAGTGCCAGATCTTGAGGAAGTGAGCATAGAAACTGAGCTTCAGTCTTCAGAAACGCTTAGTGATTGGGCCATGTAATTTTCTGTCTGTTGAATAATAAACAAAATTGGAGCTTGGGTTGTGCTTATCTTTGTCTTTTAAAAAATATTTTACTTTTTTATGTTTTGTAAGTGTCAAAACTGTCACCCTTACAGATCATTTCAGAATGGGCTAGGTCCCTGAGCCCAGTAGGAATGGAAGGGAGTCCTGACCACTTTCCTTTTTCACTCATGGCATGACAATATTCTTGATGGATGACTATTTTAAGGTTGTGAAGTGGTAAATTTTAAGCTCTGGCAGCGGGAATCAGTGTAGGACTCAGCCTCAGTCTACAGTTTACATTTCTAAACATATTTTGCCACTTTATTTGCCACCTGCCTTCTGTAGCCTGCAGTTACATTTACATATTTTTATTTAGCCCTTTGAAGACATAGGAATAGGAAATTTTGGTAGGTTTATTCTTGGTTCTTAAGTACGGCTCAAGTAATTAAGAGGAATAATAGCCTTCAGTTTGTTTTGACAGCTTCTGTTTCTGTTTTTGAGTGATTCTGGCCAAGTCAACTAAGCATTTCATCGTTTTCTATATTCTCATGTATTTTGGCTTCAGCACTAATGTGTTCCAGAAAATGTATTATTTTTAAAAGCATATTGAGGCACAAAAATATCTGTGTTGATTCTTTTCTATTACACATTGTTTTAGGCAGTCAGAGACTTCTTGCTTTTTCCCCTGACTAGGATATGTGGATCTTACAGATGGGAAAAGAGCATGGCTTCTCCCTGTAGAGTCTGCTCACCTCCCTAGTTTCTTTCATTAATTATTACTGCTATAGGAATAAGGCATATCATTATAGAAAGTAGGAAACATTGGAAAGTACAAGAAGTAAAGTTAATTTTTCCATATTCTTGGTACCAGAGATACCTGTTTATTCACATTTTGGTGCATTACCTTCTCCAGATTTTCACTTTATTAAAAACCATAAATTTTTCATATAGGGAATGAAGCATTCTATGTGCTTATTTAAATAACTCATTTTTCTGCTTATAAGTGTAGTTATATAAATGTTTTGAAAATAGAAAATTTAATAAAATAGAAACTTTAAGAAATCATCCAGAATCCTGTATCCAAGGGATGTTTTAACTTTCACGTATGTATTCATTGAGTTTTTAAAAATTGAATTCATGCCTTAATTATTTTTAAGCATGCCTAATAAAGGCATAGTTTTAGAACCTACATGAGAGAGCAGTTGATAAAAAACGAATGGTTCAAGTCATTCAATATGAGCTTCGAAGATGTGAAAAAATATGCTTAAGCAATAAATAAATATTATGTTGCTCTATGGAACTCTTCCTATTACAGAGAAAAATGCACTTCTTATATAGTAGTTCTGGAATATCATCCCAAATTTCTTTAAATAGTTGAACCATTCTTAGTGTTAGGAAGAAAAACAATGCTAATTGTCTTAAGTATCCAACCAGAATATTTTCACTATAGGTCAAATTTATGATTCTAGGTGAGGGGCAGACCAGGAAAAGGCACAGTATCAGAAGCATTCCAGGTCTTAACCTTGCCCTTGGGCTGCACACTGTGCCTCACTGCATGTAATCCAGTTGAGTTACTGACATTGGGCCTGGGAAAACTCACGGATCCTTTATGTCATGACCTCTGTATGTTCAAATCTTTAAATTCTACTACTCATCCTTAGTAGCCTAGAAATTTCGTTTCAGAGAGAAAGACAGAAGAAAAATGCCATGTGGCCAGGAGGCAGAAATTAGTGTAGTCTTTCTATATGCCAAGGAACACCAAGGATAATTGCCAGCTACCACAAGGTAGGAAGAGTCAAGGAAGGATCCTTTGCTACAAATTTCAGAGAGCGCAGGCCTGCCAACACCTTCACTTAAGATTTCCACGTTCTAAAATCATGAGAGAATGAGTTTCTGCTTTAAGCCAACCAGTGTTTTTGTAGTAATTTGTGACCACAATCCTAAGATAATGTACTTCCCCCAAACACTGGTCACTTATTTTGTCAACTGTCTCATATTATGCTTTTTAAGCTTTCTTAATTGAGGATAATTATTTTTTTAACCACAAGTGTTCCTTTTAAAAATCTATAGACATTTGGGGCTGGAGAGGTGGCTGAACAGTAGAGCGCTTGCCTGGCCTGTGTGAGGATCCATGTTGGATCCCCAGTACCACATACACAACTAAGTGAAGGAAAAGCAAAAACCAGATGAAAAAATAAGATTAACTCTCTCTTAAAAAAAAATCTGTAGACATTTTTTCATAGTTTTCTATCATACTTAGAACTACAAAAACTATATAGCTACCCTGATTTTTGTTTTCATAATTTCTTTATTTTGTGTGTGTGTGTGTGTGTGTGTGTGTGTGCGCGCGCGCGCGTGCATGCGTGCATGTGTGCGGGGGTTGCCTTGTAGATACTTTCTTTCTAGAAAGGGTCATTTCATTGTCCTTCCACATATGTGAACTATGTAAACTCTTGTTTTATTCATGCTATTCCCCCTCTCCCAAAGTGAGCAAGTCACCTTCTTTTCCTCTCTGTTGTATACATATTTAAATTTTTTTTTCTGTACTTCATGGATTTAATCACTGTTATCAAATTTTCCTGTGTACCATCTGTTTGCATCCTTCTCAATTTTGTTGATGTGGTTCTATCTACATTTGGGAGTTCCTTTCAAATTTGTTTTTTACCTAACATAGTATATTTATTGTGAGTCTCTTGTATGTTATAGCATTTTAGTTTTCTTGCAGTACTTCATATCTTTACCATTTCACTATTGAGTTTATCCTGGTGTCTTTTTCTTCCAACCTGTTTTCACTTTAAAGGTTTCTTTTAATATACCAAGAGTTCGTGTGCTTTTCTCTGCTCCTGAGATATTGGCATTTACTGAATATTTCTTGTTTCTAGTTTCTGGAAATTTAACTTACTTCTTTCCTTCCTTCCTTTTTTCTTTGTTTACCCATTCTTAAGTGAGAAGAACTCCATTTAGACCTATTGTTTACCAACTATTGGAGTATAAGGACTGACTCTTAGCCTGTTATTTAAACATTTGGGTGTTAATGAAATCATTTCTTGAGTTTTACTGCTAGAAATCAATTTTATGTGTATGTCTGCCAGCTGCGTTCCTAGTTTTCATATAATGCAAATCTCTTTGCTCGATATGGAATCTTGAACCTGCATCACTGCTTCTCTTTGTGATATACAGAGAATAATAGAAGAAATATGAAACCATTTTCCACAACGATTATCTTTATCAACAGTATGTTATGAAAGGTGATTTTTGTCAAGCTCCATTGTTAGTCCTCTCCTACTTTTTAATAAATTGTTTAATTTGAAGTGCTGTTTATTAAGGGATGTAGGTGAAGCAGTGTTTGGTTAGGCGGCGAGCTAGAGATCTAGCTGCCTGCCTCTCAGATCATCCTCTGTGGGATATGGATGGCTGGTCAGTTTTGTTCGCTCTGGAGAGTAGAGACCCTGTGATAGTAAGAAAGGCTTTTGTACCTACTTCCAAGCAAGCAGGTCACTTTCTTTCCATTGGCACAGCATGATTAAACCATGAAGTATAGGTTTGACTCTATTTCATCAAACTTGCATTTAGTTGGGATTCATTAAAGATTCTGTCAGGAGTTTGTGGGTCCAGGGTTTTGGCATTGTGAGTTGTTTTTCTGTCCTTTTCATTCATAGGTATTTTAATGGGCATGTGAGAGAGATTTGTAAAGTACTATTCTCCAAATGTCTTGTAAACATTTTAACTCTTCGTATTTCTATTTGTAGATTGCCTATTGACTTGTAATTTAGGGTAATGTCTTCTTTTAATCTTATTGTTATTAGCTCTAAATGGAATTTTAAATTTAAATATATATGGTTGACATGGATTAATATAAATACTTATTCAGATAATTTAGTAAGATTTTAGTTGTTCACCAAAGAGAACATTTTCTTTCTTGTATTCTTGAATGATTTCTTCCATTCATTCAATAGGCTCATAGTATTTAAAAATCACACCTTTTCTTCTATTTGTATATTTAACTCTCATTCATTCCCAGGTATGACTTATTTATACACCTGAGCTAAAATAAAGAGTTATAGGGATTTATTTAGGAATTTGAACAGGTTGGCCGCTCATCGACTGCACTGCTTTCCTGGGAACACAGTAAAGTGGACCCCCAATTCTGATGCTTCATCAGTCAGACCTAATGCATGATGCTGGTGTTCAGTGTATTGTTGGTAGGGTAGACCTGCTCAGCCCAAAGCTAACTGATGGATATAAAGAGGTCATGATTTTGAGTTGAAAGAAAGCTTTGTGTTAGGATAAGTACAGAGAACTTATGCCTTGCTAATGGTTTTTTAAAGAAAAATTTTAATTATGATAAAAGATAAAGTTTACTAGTTTAGCTATCTTAAAGTGTACAATAGTGTTAGCCATATTTACATTATTGTTACTTTTTTGTTATGACATTTACCTTTTGTTGTATTCGCTGAAGAGAGTTCTGGTTCTGATAATTACCCTGATGAAGTGTGGTTTTTGGAACAATCCTACTTTTCCATAAAAGAAGTGCAAGAGAAGCAACTGGAGACTGTACAAGAAAGAATGAAAGCAGACAGGTGGGAAGAGGAATAAAGCTCAGGTTAGAAACGATCCTACCAGCATTATTAGCAAATATCTTGTTTCCTTGATTTCAAGGCACTAACAAGTGTAAGATATTGGGACGTGGGGATGGGGAAGAAAAAAGGAGAAAGAATCACCATTCATTGCACCTTGCATATTATAAGATATGTTAAAATGTGAGAAAATCTCTCACTTAGTATCTAAGACACAGAAGAACTGCCTCATATGGATGATGCAGTAATGTGTCTAAAGAGAAAGCTGGCTGCCATGTTCGAGCAGCACTACAGTCTGTGCTTCTAGAAAGGTCTATCATCTACCCTTGATACCCTCTGCCACCTTCATCCTCCCCCCGGCCTTCGACTTCCTGCCCATCCTTGTGTCCAGAATCATTAATGCTCATCGATTCTAGATACACTGTTTTTCTATAAAAGTTATTTTGAACTAGGTTGTTTGATTCTCTACCATTTCTCTACCATATTGTTGACAGCAACCGACATTCTAACAAACATACCCTGTGGAAACATGTTCTTAGTAATAATAGCAGAATAGCCAACAAAATGTTACATATGTGAACTACTAACCTTTGTGTGTACTGTGAGCAAATGAGCAACATGTGGACGTTTGAAATACATGTCTGTGTAAAATTCTGTCATGTGAGGTTAGCTGTTCCTTTCTGGGGTCCATTTATATTTCCCCCTCTAAAAAAATGTGCCTTGTAATGGCATCACCATTTGTTCATCAATCTCCTTTCCATCATATAAAGTCTGCCTGTGTCCACCCTCTGTCAGTCTCTAAGTTTATCCTGACATATATACATGGAAAAGACTGTTACCTTTCCTGGGAGGAGAATAAGCTATAAATATGAATGGGGCTTAAAAGAGCCTAACATAAATCACCAAGAAAAATCTGTAGTAGACTGTGGGAATATAAAAATCACCATGAATTATAAATAATACTGCAAGGCTATAGAAATCATTTTATATGAAAGGAATATATTTCTACTTGGTACAATAAGGCTCAATGATTTTTATATTATTGGTTGACCAGATTCTCTGGGGAATACCATATAGTAGAGTTTTCTGTAGAAAAAATTCTTGAGATAATTGATGGTGTGCATAACTGCTGCTTTCTAGTGGAGATTGCATTTGCTTTATATTGATATGAGGGCATCAAAATAAATATATTTTTAAACATTTGTGCTTAGATAATAGCATACAGGTTTTTCATTCTTTACAAAATGAAAATCTTGTTTAAAAAGTTCAAACATTGTTTTTGCATAAGAAAAAGTCATTTTTCTAAAATTAATGTTAACTTTTTGGCAGCTTTTAAAATATCTAGGGAATTTCCTTAATCATTTTTTCTGTTGTATCTACTTTATAATATTTTCTAAGGAAAATTAATTATAAACAGATGGAATAACCTTTTAACTATGTATTAAAGAGAATATTCTTTATAATAAAGGCATTGCCTCTTGGATAGTGATTCCTATTTAGGAAACAGGCTATTTGCTGAAGAAGTTTTGTGCTTAACTCTTACACAGTTACGGAATTATATGTTAACTGTTAAATTTATAAATTTAATTTAAAAGCAGAATGATCTTTATGAAGTGCTTTGAAACTGAGTAACTTCTGTATTTGTTATAGTTGGTAAAGAAAAGGTGTAGGACACAGTGCTTGTTCTTAGACTGCTTCCTGGTTGAGATCAAACTAATATCGTTTTTAACAGCATTGGCATTTCAAGAAAATATATGATTAAGTTCTAAATTCTGTGATTCAGCCCGCTTTTAAATGTCAGTTTTAAAGAAAACTGGAGACAGGCTACCATTACATTTTTACCACTGTTCACACATACCAACTGGAAATATTCTAAATATTCAGTTCCCAACAGATGGGGGACTATTTTCTTAAATTGATTTCTAACAAGAAATTTCTTCCATACGTAAGCAACCCTTTTATTTTGTACTATGTTTTTAATTATGTCTCCAAAACAATATCTTTTTTGAGGAGTTGCTTTGGTTTGTTTTTAGGTTGAAAAGTATAAGCATAAATTTTTTTCTTGGCTATGGGTATAACATTTCCAAGTTGGAAATATGTGATTAGCATTTAAGTATTATTTCCTTATCAACTTTCACCTCCTCTGTTGTAAATCTCAGAAATACCAGCACCCAGATTTCTTGGAGTGATTGTTGGTTAAAAGTATCATGGCTGACACATGAGAAAAAAAAGATTTTATTTTAAACTTTTGTTACCTGTAAAACTTCTTTTTTATGGTGAATTCTAGGCTTCTGTGAAAGTTGTTCCAGGGTTGATAAATCTGAAAATTTAAGTGGTAGTTACAGGAATAAATTGATGCCAGTGTTTGTCTGAATGGACAAATGCTGACTGTAACTTTAAAACTGCCTGTATAATATGCATAATCAGAAATCCATGGATTTATAGTTTTAAGTTACTGTTATTTTTGCTTAAAAATTGAATAATCTATCTTGGTCCTAGTGATGTTTTCAAAATTAAAAGTTGCAGAATTTTATGCACCACAAGCAGTGGAGCTCTTACCTTGTCCATCGTGTCCCAAATCATAAATCTATATTTATTAACTCGAGAATTATTGATCATAATAGATTTATCCTCTGAGAATATAAATTCTAAGAAAGAAATTAGGTAAACAGTGTGTTTCCTTCCACTCTGGGCTAAATCAGAATGTCTTCGGTGATAACTTATGTTTGGTAATCAATCTAGGTACATTCTACCCTTATCCATGCAATATATTTTTTAAAGGTAAGTATATTTTAATGATTTGAAGGGAAATGAAAGCCATTCCTTCCTATCCTATACATTGTCATTGGCGATTCTAACTTCTGCTTATGTTTCTGTAACTGAATTGTGGAATCGCTCTTAATTAGATGGGTCACCAGATTACATAGGGGTCAACATGGGGCTAGAAAATATGTGGGTTATGAGTTTACGGTTCACAAGAAAGAGTAGCTGTACCAGGGACAACAAAATAGGCAATAATTATTATATCTTCACAGCGTGAAAGTATGTTACGGTCAGGACTTTATGGAGCACATCATCATGATTTATATTCATAAGATCATATAATCAAACATGCTTAGGGAGAGGAGCTTCAGATGGAGCTACTCAGATTGGTTGGCTAATAACAGGAAAGAACAGATTGTGTACTATTGAATCAATGTATGATATTTGAGAAAAACTAGGAGACATCATAAATTGAGCTCCACCAGCTCTTTTGAATGGTGCAGACGATCATCTTAACCTTAATGGGTACCTTTCCACTTCCCTGGAGCTTAAGATTGGACTGTGCGTGTTCCCATTATGGAATCAGTTATCATAGAGTGCAGGAAGGGCATGATAGCTGGTTTGGGGTACTGGGTTAACTCCACTTAGCACCTAGACGACAAATGAAAGTGTTGAGGGACAGTGCCTAGCTCATAGAAAGCACTCAAATACACTGCTTAAATTAAAAAAGGAAATTACAGGAATGGGCCATAGAACATGTGGAACAGGGAAGCGCAGGTCAGTGACGGAACCTGCTGGTTACGTGTACTTTTGAGTGTATACTTTGGTTGTGATGCTTATTATACTTTTGAGGTTAATTTTTTTTTCTGTCAGACTATTTGTATAGACCAACAGAGAAGCTAAAGGTTAAATCTCACAGAAGTAGAAGAGGACTGAAGAGCACTGAGAGCTCCGTACTCTCCTGTGTGCACAGTACCTAACACAGGGCCTTGCACTCAGCGCAGGCTTGCTAATGAACAGAAACATTAGTGAAAGGGTGACATTTGTGTTGGGCCACTAAAGGAGTTGGATTTAGCAGAGGGAAATGAAATAGCTTTTCAGATTGGTAGATTTCTATGAATAAAAATATAAATGGTGGAATGAGCTTATTTGACTTTCAGGGACGCTGTTGAAGTCAGTCAAATGAGAGTTGTGAGGTGGATGTTGTGATAATTAATAACAGGTTATTCTAAAGATCATTTCCAAGGAATTTTGTGTTCTGTTTTTATTGAAGCTGTCCTGACTATATATCTTATTGAATAGACTTTCTTTTGGAGAACAGGGCCAGGCTTGTGGGTGAACACCATTTATTCAGTCAACACACACACACACACACACACACACACACACACACACAATGCAAACTTCTTTGGGAATTACAAAGGAGAATGTGACACTTTTCTACTGAGAAATCCACAAACTACCTTCATAACTCTTGATCAATAGTCTTATTCTGCTAGTGTTCACAAAAGGGTTCAGCAAGAAGCAAGTGTGGCAGCTCAGAACACCCATTTTCCTAGAGCTCAGCATATCGACTGGGACTGTTTTCTCATCTGGATTGCTTATCAAAGCCTTGCTGATACTGTTGGCCTGAATTGAATATAAAACTTTAACACTTCTCTGGAAGAAGGAACACTTGTCTTTTAAAGTTGGAGTATGCCGTGTTCTTGAGAGGCAACTGTGGACTCTGCTAAAATGATCTCATTATTTAGTAGAGACATTTTTAAATAAATAATTAATAATCCTTCCCTTCTTTGTTTCCTCCTTTTTTTCCCTCCTAAAATGGATAATCGTTTTATTACTTTTTCATTTACAGATTTCTTTAAAACCCAAGTGCTTTGGTTTGTTCTGCAGTCAAATTTAATGATAATAATAATCCTAATAGTAGTAGTAGCTTTACCCCCCATTAGTAATGCTAAGAATTGATTTTTTTTTTTTAAGAACAGTGTGTGGCAGGTACTGTATAATTGAGTAACCAATGAATTTTTCTCAGACCTTTAAGAAGGGAGAATTAGAAGTATAATCAGAGATAGAAAGTAGTCATTCAAAGGGATTTTAAAAAATGTGTACTTGTGCTAAAGAATAATTATTGTAACTGGCAAGATAGTACAGTGCAAATATTTTCTGATTTTGACTTCCATAGTTATTTTTTCTAGAATACTACATAGCTATTCGTCTTGTTTGTTTTTGCACTCAATGTTGGTTGTACCTAGCTCCTCTTAAGCAGAAGAATCTGAGATTAAGCGTTAGGGCTGGAATGAGGACCTGGCTCTGGTTTAGGATTGCCATTTATCCTATTGCAGTATACACACCCTCACAAATTTTGTGAAGTGCACTCCAAAGATACGGTTTTGCTTTCAGCTTGATGACACTATAATTGATCAAATATATTCTTTCCAGGAATCATAAATTCTTATTGGAGTTTGAGGAGATGTCATGTTCATTTGTCAACATGTCACTCCAGGGACACAGGTGCAGAGAATTTATGGAGGAAGCACCTCGTGTTTCTCCTGAGCCACATAAATATGAAACAGAATTGATTGAAAACGTGTGGCTTTAGATTACTCCTCAGTTGGAGAGCAATTAAGATCTTTTCGCAGAAGGCATTCCACTGTGATTCTCAGGGTTTCTCGGAGCATAGGCAGGGATCAGGTGTGGGGACACCAGAGAAAATTTTGGAGGCCTGCAGATGTCTTCTCAGGAAAGAACACTGAGATGTTTCTTCTCTAGCAGAGGGAATATTGCACATTTTTAGTCAAGTGCATGATTAACTTTGACATTTGGAAATGAAACTTCATGTAAAAATAAGCGTGGTACTTCTGCATGTTTAATTAAGATGTTTAGTTCCTGTCAAGGCTGATAGTTTTTTTTTATTTCCCCCGTGAAGAGCAATATATTCTCAACTTCTGAAATTTCAGAAACCTGTACTTAACCTTTAATCGTCATTCCATTTACATGGAAATCTGATTAACAACTTTTAAAGTTCATGAGCTCCTGGTAAATGCAATTAAGACCTTTTTGGAGTTTGTTATTAGGAGCTGGCATTTAAAGAAGACTAGGGCCTGGCTACTGTTGCTGTCTCCTCTGCAGCAGGATGTCTCAAGCAATTAGCAGAGAACATGAGGTACATGAATTGTACTGTACTGGCTCTGCATTAACATGGTTGGTATTTAAATAGCATGCTGTCTTTCTTTTCTATGACTTGCTTTGTGGTATGAGCTTGTTAATGGTAGAATAGTGCCAAGGATAATTAGGTGGAACTGTGGCAGTTTTCATAAGTACAAGAGTTCGGCACAGTTCTTCCCTCCCTCTTGCTGTTCTCAAGTCATGTTTACAAACATTCAGTCTATGTCATGTGGTGTTAGGTTAATCATCCTACTTCATCAAATTTATTCCCTTGCTCTGCAGGGTGTGGTAGTCGTTTTTGAGGATTAAAATGAAAATATATAGTTATTCGAGAGAGAAATAATTAGGAATACAGCTATTTTCCAAACTCTTAGGCATTTCAACTCTTCAACTAATGCCCTTAGGTTATGGGAGCAGAAGAGGGAAGTTCTGTCTGTTGGAGCGGACACATGTATACTCCTGAGAGCTAAGCCAAGGAAGCCTTCAGTCCTATGGAGTTTACTGACATAACAGAAAATTGGGAGCTAAAAAGTAGAGAAGTCTTTAAGGCTCTAGAACTGGGTAGCACATCGAGAGGTGGGAGGCTGGGAAGGAAGAACAGACTTCTGAGACTTTGTGGGTAGATATACCAAGAGGCAAGAGCAGACAAGGTCGCTAAAATCAAACCAGAGAGACAGGACAATAGTCTGTCCTGCTCTGAAATTAACACAGAAGTAACTTATTGTTACTTTTATTGATGTAACAATCCCACCCCCAGGTGGAGACTTTAGATAATAATTAGACATAGCATGAAGAGGTGTGATGAGGAAGAACACAGACACAATGAAAACACCACCTCAGTGTGCAGTGACATCAAGAGACTGGGTCCATGCCTACTCCATGGATGTCATAGAAGCTGTACACTTTTGTCCTTGAGTCAGCCTGACATTTCTGGCCCCATGCTCTGCCTCCCTTGTGCTTGACCATAAGAGTAGTCTTGCTTCTGTGCTGCAGATAAGTTTTTGTCTGATTCTTCGGACAGCCCAAGAATCCACAGAGTAGATAATAATAGCATTTATAAATCGAGATGCGTGATGAGATGGGAAATGGGGATCAAATCATTGCAAGCAGAAAGGCTCTTATTGAATTACAAGCTGCCACTCAATGGTAGAATCGGGCTACTAGAGGGGTGCATGTAACGCATTCCTGAGGCATTCTATGTGCCTAGGACTCTGCTTCATTAGCATTTAGAGAGATGACAAGAGAAGTACCAACAGAGACAAATCTATAAAATATATTGTGTGTAAATATACTATTAAAGAATACTTAATTTTTAACATAATTCGGTACTGTGAAATTTTTATGTTCATAAATTGCTTTTAAATAAAAGGTCAAAGTACTTTATTTTGAAAAAATAAAGTTAAATAGAAAAACCACTCTAATAGAATTACTTTTTATGCCAAAACTACCGGTAGAATAGTTCTCCATTTTTGGACTGATTTCTATGTTTACTATAAACTTATTTAACCCAGAAATATACCTCATTTGATTACACTTTTAAAGTATAACCTCAAGTCTAGAAGATAAAATAGTTAAAATAGTTTAATCCTGTGTTTTGAATTAACACATAACACTGTGGTAAAAATAGTGTATAATAATTGCAGAACTTATTGGGGATATGGAATTTTCTGGCAAAAAACTGATAAAGTAGAATTTCTTTTGTTGATAAATATTTTTCATCAATATAGTATCTTACTAAAGGGATATATATATATATATATATATATATATAAAACAACTGAGCAGAATTTATGTTGGAGACAGTCTTTTTTTTTAGATGCAAGGATTGATGAAGTATAGAGATAGTGATAAAGGATTTTAATGAGGTAATTAGTTTGACATGAAAGGTAGTAACATAGGGTAGCATTAGACTAAGTACCTTCTCATCAAATTATATTGGGAGCTTAAATATAAGTACAGGAAAAGTTAAATTTCCAGCCATATATGATTAATTGCCAACTCCAGGTAATCATCTGTGTATCTTATAAGTATTTAAAGCATAACTTTAGCTAGGGTGATCAGAGAAGGTTTTGTGTATGGGGTAGGAGTTGAAGGAAGGCCGGTAGTTAGGCATCTAGTTGGGGATAGCAAGCAGATACTGAGAATAAGGGACACCTTACTAGGTTTAATCAGACCTGAAGCAGACTGATCCCAGTGGATTTAGTTGAGTTTTTCTTAAGGACTCCTTATGAAAGAAACCACTTCATATCTGAATCCTGATGCCTTATATCCTTTATGACTTCAAACCCTATTACTTTCGGTCTTCACAACGTCCCCCTCAACTCCCAATGGAAACGTACTTAACACAGTTCCTGACACTCAATAGGTACAGCATAAATGGTAATTGAATATGAATCTGCTGTTATTATTTCTAAAGATACCATTTGAATGAATTAAAGTGAATATTTTTTATGTGTACCAGAAGTCACACATTACAGATAACCAATATAAAAATGTCTTTAGGAGGACCTGCTAATTGAAAATGCTGAATCTTAACCACTTAATCGAATAAAATGTCTCCAGAGAGTAATTTAAGTCCTTCCCAAGATGTATTAACTCTTTCAGGTCATTAGGGTAGCACTTACCTCAATGGAGCAGAAATTTAATAAATGGTATTCCTGTGATGTGAGTAAATTAATGTACCTCAAAAAGCCTAAAGTTTCACCATGGGTGTTGTGTTAAGCTCTGAGGAGCTCATCTGTGAATGTGAAACATTAGTAAGTAGCTGCCCTTTAGACCATCTTGTGTTCCATTTAGGTAACTGTCTAGAGAGCCACCTACTTTAAGATACGTTAGATGTTGACAGACGTAAAAGGAAAAGGCATGGCCTAAACTAAGAGGCAACAAAGAAGGCAATTAACTATAGATGAAATTCTTGGAAAATCAAATTGCTGTGTAGATTTTAGAGTATGATAGCATAGTTGACAGTTTGAGATAGTAATCTCCCAGAAGATGGGAATCGTGACTATTCACACAGTTTTCTCATTAGTATTTATGTGTGTGTGTGTGTATAAATATATATATTCAAATATATGTATAAATATGAATAAGTATGTATAAATGGGAATTCTGAACTGGATCAACCAGAAGCATTATTTTTAAACAATTTCCATATGTGTGCCACTTTCCCCTACAAGAATATGACTTACTAATAATGACTGATGTTGATCTAAAATGACTATAGTAAGGATATGAAACCCAAAAGAAAAAGCCAGCCAGTATCTTTTGGAAGTATGCTCACTAGTTGCCTAATTTGGGTGTCAGCATACTGGTGGGATATTGACTGCTAGTTGGAAAAGAGGATTAGAAAGAAGGATGTAGTCTATCCACCAGTATGTTACACTCTATTTAGTGGGAATATGGAGGCAGCTAGTTGTCATTATAAGACTAAGGGACAGTGACATGAAACAACAGCAATGACAGCATTGCAACAAGAAGAGAGAGAACACCTCCACAAGAAGCTAAAACTTCAAAGCTTTAACACCTACCTCGGTTTCCTCATGCATGGGGGTGACTTCATCTCTGAGCATGTAGACTCTGATGGGTGACATCTGCCTGGAGCCAAAGAGGTTTGTTAAAATCAATTAAGTTCTGCTTAGAGTCATGTTTTTGATCTCATTGCCCATGCATGGTGGGAAAAAGGACAGTTAAAGATGGGATGGCGGGATAAATTCAGACATGGTATAAACCTTGAGAGTTTTTTGGGTAACAAAATTAATCTGGTTTAATCAATTAATAATGACATAAAAATAAGTAATAGGAACTAACCCTTCAGAGGTTGGTTGGTTGGTTTGTTAAATTCAGTTAAGTTCTGCTTAGAATCACTTTATCTCATTGCCCATGCATGATGGGAAAAAGGGTAGTTAAAGACAAGGAGGGAAAAGGATAAATTCAGACATGATTAAAACCTTTGAGAGTTTTTTGGGAAACAGGAAATAATCTGGTTTAATCAATGGGAACTAATCCTTCAGAGGTTGGCTGGTGCTGCGTTGAAGCCACTGAAGGAATGGATCAGGGGAATAGTGACATGGAGGTTAATTTGGTAATGAGGTATGGCATAGAATGATGTAAGTTTGAAGCAAAATGACCATTTGAGGGACTGTTGTTATAATCTATGTGAATGATAATGAAGATCTGATTTAAAGGGGTAAATGGAATGAAAGTATTTTGAAAAGAATATGGACATGGAATATGTAGTGTCTATAGGACTAGGTAGGTGATTTTGAGAAGACAAAGAAGAGTCACAGCTAACTACAAATTTTGATCCTGGGACCTGGTAGTGTGACTCCGTGGTAGAGTAAATGTTTAGTACGCACAAGGCCCTGGGTTCAATTCCCAGCTCTCCTTGACCTTCTGTTCCCCCCAAATACTAAAAGAATGATAGTGGAATTATCACTAAGCAGAGGAACCAAGGAGCTCTTCCTTCCTTGCCTCCTTCCTTCCTTGCTTGTTTAGGCTGTTTTTTGAATCCTTGCTTCAGCACTTTGTAAAAATCTGCTGTACCGTTTTAATCTTACTGTGATAAAGATGTGAATGTAATCACTCTTGCAGACAGTAACAGTGCACTCCCCAGCTTGGGAGTTAGAGGGAGACTTCGGGATCATCTGGAATGTAGAAAAAACAAAAGTAGAAGAGAGCAAGAGTCAGGATGTGGAGAATTTAAGCAGTTAGTATGGAAAGTATGAAAGTTAAATTCATTGAAGTAAAAAGAACTCATTACAAAAGCTTTGGGAATGGTTATTAGTAGAACCTGGATTTAATGATCAAGGCTTATAGAGCAAAATGAAGGAGGTAAGAAGAAGAATGATATCATGAGGTAGTGATTATGGTGTAGAAAAAATTTGTTTAATAACACTTCTAAAGAGGTCACAATGGTTTAGGCAATGTTTTGATGGATTTACAGTATTAACTCATTTAATCCTAATGATATGTGGAATAGAAAATATTACTCCAATGTACAGATGAGGAAGCTGAGGTTCTAAGGCACGAGTTATTTATACATACATACGTACACACACACACACACACACACGCTCTTAATTTCTGGAATGCATGAAAAAGGAAAACAGACTCCTGGGCCTAATCCCTAATAGCTCTATACTGAGCATTTTATATATGTTATTTCTTTGAATTCTCATGCTTTATTCTGTAGGCAGGGAAATAAGGCTTAGACCAAGTAACTTGTCGGAGGTCACATCATTGAGAAGTAGTGGAGTTGATTTCAGGCCCAGACTTTTTACATTTCCATTTTGTCTTCTCATTTTGTAATTCTAAGGTGTAGGGCTCATGAATCTCTAGGTTAAAATATTTGTGCATGTGATTTCAATGTGCAGATGGATTTACCCAGAAATTTAGCACAAGCTGAGAAGAAAGAGGTATGTGTTGGGAGGAAATAAAACATCATGGTCAGAGAAAATTCAGTTTTAGACCTTAGAGATAGATTATTTCCTAAGGATAATAAATGCTAAAGAATGATAGAGTGGAGGTCATTGGAACTGAGACTGAGAAAGACTGATGATACAATGAGTCATCAATGTGGATTGCTGAAACATTTGAATCTTAATATAACAGCAAAATTATATTAATGATAGAATTTAGCAGCAATAAAATTTTCATAATGGTGTAAGGAAAAAACCTTGAGCATTGGTAGGAAATGTTAGATAGGAAGATAAAATGAGGTGAATAAGTATAATGATCTTTAAAACATGTTTGAGTTAGGCAAAAAATATACCAGTTTCAGCTGGGAAGAAGAACATACTTCTGTGTAGCCTAGCATGACCTTTTAAAATTTGCCTTCTATATTCTAATGGTGAAAAATAGAATTAGCAAATCATCAAAATACTATGAAACCCAAAGTACATGGGGAAAAAAAACGGACTGAATTGAAAGGAAATGTGGAAATTCAGTAGTGATAATTTGGGATTTCAGTACTCTTTTTCAATAATCAGTAGAACAGCTAGACAGAAAACATCAAAGACTTAAACAACACTATCAAACACCTTGATGTCAACTGAGTATGTTGTATACTCTACACAATATCTCAGAATGCAGATTATCTCAAAGTTACATAAAATATTTTCCATGAGAGACCACATAGGCCATCAAGTAATTCTCAGTACATTTGAAAGGATTAAAATAACACAATGTATAAATCACACAAAGTATTTTCTCTGTAGAATTAAACAGTAGGATTAAACAGAAAAAAAAAAAGGAATAATTGAAAGTCTGTAAGTATTTGGAAATAACAAACTTCTGAATACATCATGGGCAAAAGAAGAAAGACCTAGTATCAGTAATCTCTCTACCCACCCCAAGAGCTGGAAAAAGCAACAGAAAATAGGAAACAATAAATGTTAAAAAAATCAATGAAATAAAAATCAAAATATCAGAAAAAAACTATTGAAATAAGTTGGTTCTTTCAAAAGATAAATAAATTGATAAAACTGTAGAGTGACCCTATTTTTTCAATCAATTGAAAAAATAAGTATCTAAAGTTCCAAAATCCGGAATGATAGGGGAGATATCACTAAAGATCCTGCAGAAATCGAAAAGTCTCTGAGGGCATGTTATAGACAATGTTATGCCAGTCAACTAGACAATTTAGAGGAAGTAGAGAATTTCTTTCCTTTCCATCTGGTCAGTTTTTCCTCCATGTATTTTGCATTCTGTACTATTTTGATGGCTTGTTATTTCTATTTTTCACTTCTAGAAAATAGACAAAAAGAAGAAGGACATCTGATATTAAAACTGACTTGAGTAAATAGAAAATCTGAATTGTCCTATAACAAATTTAATTGGTAATTAAATTTTTTCCTGTACATTCCTAAGTCACACAGTTCAGTCAGACATTTAAATCCTTTGCAAACTCTTGCAGAAACTAGAGATGACTAAGCACTTTCCAGAACATCCTGTTGGGCCACAATTCCCTAACAGCATAGCCAACTATAGAGCAGTATCTCTCATGAACATAGATAAAATGATCCTGAATAAGAACAGGTAGCAAATTATTATCTATCATCAGGCCAAATGCATTGTATACCATGACTAATTGGGATTTGCTTTAAAAATCAGTGTAATATACTATATTAATAGAATAATGGACTATACTCATATAATCATCTGAGTAGTTTCAAGTAATTGATATCTGTTGATGCCTTTTTCTCCCCAAAAAGGAACTTCTCAGTCTTAGACTTCTGCAAAATACCTTTAGTTAACATAAGTGAGCTTTCTGAGTTGACAGAAGTATCTTAAAATTATTATAGTAACAGTTATACTGGATATATTTACTTAAAAACCATTAAACTGTTCATTATATTGGGTGAATTTTATGGTACATAAATTAACCTTACCCAGAGTTGTTCTAAAGTTATTATGGAACAGAATTAGATTTCAGATATTTAAGGTTCTGTGTCCTTTAGAGTGCTGAAGATATATGTTTATCAGTCCTAATGCAAATCATGGAAATATCAGTACTATACCTTTTCATATGTTTCAATGTAGCACAAATATAAATATTCATATACTTGGTAAAGGAGTATTTTCCAAAGTAAATTTATGGTCCCTACTAACCTAGTTTTCCTGCGTTCCTGATCATTGTTTGTGGCACTACAATATTTTCTGTCTTTCAAATAACATAGTATTTCAGTCGTTATTTCTTGCCTTTTTCACTTTGCACAATGACTAAATTGGTCCATATTATCCCTCCACATTGACTCACAGATTTATCTCTAATTGTGCAAATTACCGCCACTTTAGTTTAAATCCTCTTTATTATTATTGCTGTTAATATTTTTAAATACTCTTAGTAGGTTTTCACTTCTTGCTCTCCTCCCTTTATAATATTGTCTCAGTCATTTGTTTTTGCCCTTAGTCCCATTCCCTCCTAAACTATTACTTTGTATGCTGCCAGATCACTTTTATACAGTTTATGTATTACCTATTCCAAACCTTTATTCACCTATTCTAAACCTTTCTTGCCTATTCAATTTGTACTTTTAAAATGTTTTTATTACGGCACTGTAGTTATCCATAGAATGGGGCTCATTTTGACAAATTCAACCATGCTTGAAACATACTTTATGCCATTTCAGTCTCCAATCGTTCCAATTTCCCTCTCCTACATTCTACTGGTGTTCCATTTATTTATTTATTTATTTATTTATAATTGGTGCTTTATAAATATAAAGGTGGAATTCACTGTGGTATATTCATATGTTTACATAGCACAATTTGGTCAAGTTGATTCTGCATTATCTTCCTTTTCCTGTTTTTCCTTGCCTCCCCATCATTCCTTTCCTCTGCTCCACTGATAGATCTCCCTTCTATTTTTTATCAGGTTTCCTCCACCTCTTTTGTTTTTCCCCTTATTTAACCCTGTCTTCTGCATATGAGAAAATATGTGATTTTCTGAGTCTACCTCATTTACCTTTTGGCAAATGCCATAATTTGATTCTTTGTGACTGAGTATATGCCACATTTTCTTTATCTATTCATCTGCCAGTGATCACCAAGGCTGGCTCCATAACTTGGCTATTATGAATGGCACTGCTATAAACATTGATAGGATGTGCCTGTGTCACTATAGCATGCTGGCTTTAGTACTTCTGGATAAATACCAAGGAGCGGGATACCTGGTCACATGGTCTTTCCATTTCCTAGTCTTTTGAGTGATCTCCATTTTGATTTCCAATGTGGTTGTACTAATTTGCAGTCCCACCAACAATGTTTGAGTGCACATCTTCCCCCACATCTGTAATATCTTTTATTATTATATGAATTCTTTATGATTAGATTCTAACTGGAGTGAGATGAAATTTCATTGTTGTTTTGATTTGCATTTCCTTGGTAGATAAGGGATTTGAACTTTTTTCCATATATTTGTTGACTATTTGGATATTTTCTTTTGAGAAATGTCTGTTTTGTTTTTTAGTCCATTTATTGGTTTGGTAATTATTGTTATTTTGGTGTTAAATTTTTGAATTCTGTATAAACTCTGGATTTTAATCCCCTGTCAAAGAGTAGCTGGCAAAGATTTTCTCCCATTCTTTAGGCTCTTTCCTCATGCTTTTGTTTTCTTTGATTTTCAGAAACTTTTAAATTTGATGCCATCCCACTTATTCTTGATTTTTTTCTTTTTTTTCCTTGAGCTTTGGTAGCTTTGTTCAAGAAATCAGTATGTTGGACTATTGAGTCTATGGTTTTCTTTTAGCGTTAAAGTTGCTAAGTTTCTAATCTAATTTATAGCTTTGATCTGTGGATTTTTCTGCAGAGTCAAAGACTTAGTTTTATTCTTATAGATAGATAAATAGATAGATAGATAGATTTACATGTATATCCATTTTCCCCAGCACAATTGGTTAACAAGGTTACCTTTTCTCTGATGTATTTGGTACCGTTGCCGAATATCAAATGACTGTATCAATGTGGGTTCTGTTCCATCAGTCTTCTTGTCTGTTTTGATGCCCCTTCCATGCTGGTTGTGTTATTACAGTGCTATAGTATAATTTGAGATCAATTTGGGATACTTCTTGCATTTCTCCTCTTGCTCTATATTCTTTTGGCTATTTTGGGTCTTTTTAAAATTACATATGAATTTTAATACTACTTTAATTCTGTGAACAGTGTTATTGGTGTTTTGATGGGGATTGCATTGGAACTTTATATTGCTTTTGGTAATATGGCCACTTTGACTATATTAATTTTGCCTATCAATGAACATAGAAGGTCATTCTATCTGCTAAGTTCTTCTTTAATTTCTTTCTTCAGTGTACTATAGTTTCCTTAGAAGTTTTTCACCTCATTGGTTAGATTTATCCCTCTGCCCCCTTTTTGATGTTATTGTAAGCAGGATAGTTTTCTTGATTTCTTTCTCAGCAGATTCATTGTTTTAATATAGGAAAGCTATTGATTTTTGTATATTTATCTTGTATCCTGCTATTTTGCTAAATTTGTTAATAAGTTCTAGACGTCTTCTCATAGAATTATTTTGGGTGTTTTACTTATTAGGATCATGTAATCAGCAATCAGATAATTTTGTTTCTTCTTTTCCTGTTTGTATCCCTTTAATATTTTTTTTCTCTTGCCTGATTTCTATGGCTAGAATTGCCAAGAACTATGTTGAATAGGAGTGGTAACAGTGGAGATTTTGGTCTTCTTTCTCATTTTAGAGGAAATGCTTTCAGTTTTTCTTCATTATGTTGTTGGTTCTGGGTTTTTTGTAATATTCTTTTTACTGTTGAGGTATATTCCTTCCATCATGATTTTCTTCAGTATATTTAACATGAATGAGTGCTGCATTTTGTCGAAAGCTTTTTCTGCATCTAGTGAGATAATCATGTGATTGATTCTTATCCTTAATTTTGTTTACGTGGTGAACTACATTTATTGATTTATGTTGAACCAACATATGCTATCACAAATCTTGCATCCATGGAAAGAAACTCAAGATACACATCTTAGTGTGTTTTTGGATGTGGTTTGTTAAATTTCATTGAGGATTTTTTGCATTTACATTCATCAAAAATATTGGTCAGGGGGCTGGAGTGGTGGCTCAGCAGTTTCGGTGCTTGCCTGGCAAGCACGAGGACCCAGGTTCAAACCCCAGCACCACGTACACAACGAAGTGTTGGAACAACTAAAGCCATGTGAAAAACTAAATAAAATTGTTGTTTCTCTCTTTCTCTGTCTCTCTCACTGTCCCTCTCTCTTAAAAAAAAAAAAAGAAAAGAATATTGGTCAGTAATTTTCTTTCCTTGATGTGTCTTTGTTTGGTTTCATAGAATGAGTTTGGGATTGTTTCTTTCCTTTCTATTTCATGCAATAATTTTGAGGAAGATTGGCATTAGTTCTTCTATGAAGGACTGGTAGAACTTAACTGAGAATCCATCTGACTTTTTTTTTTTTCAGAAGGCTTTTAGGGGCTGGAGCAGTGGCTCAGCGGTTTCAGGGCTTACCTCGAATGCGTGGGGACAAACCCCAGCACCACGTATACAATGAAGTGTTGGAGCAACGAAAGCCACATGGAAAACTAAATAAAATTGATCCTCTCTTTTTCTCTCTCCCTCTCACTGTTTCTCTCTCTTTAAAAAAAAAAAAAAAAAAGAAAGAAAGAAAAACAAGAAGGCTTTAATGGTTGCTTTAATCTCATCGCTTGATATTGGTCCACTTAGATTTTCTAGATTTTCTTCATTCAATTTGGATAGGTCATTGTGTCTAGAAATTTGTCAATGTCTTCTAGTTTTTCCAATTTATTGGGGTACAAATTTTCAAAATAGTTCCTACTATTCCTCTGGATTTCAGAAAGTTCTGTGATGATATGTTTTTGTTGATTTGAGTCTTTTTTTCCTATTTGTTAGATTGCCTAAGGATTTATTGATCTTGTTTATGTTTTCAAAGGACCTACATTTTGCTGCATTAATACTTTTTCTTAGTCTCAATTTCATTGATTTTAGCTCTGATTTTT